>JANAVB010017999.1:15090819-15204436 GCA_029216955.1 Iris pallida | reverse complement strand
TATATATACATATATATATATACATACACAATATATCTTGATATATGTATTGTATATAGTCATTATATAATATATATATATATATATATATATATATACGTACATATCTGTATCTGAATAATACTCATTAAAATTGGGAAAATCCTCACAACATACAGCAGAACTATTTGTAGGAATACAAACATATATATAATAATATTTAGTTTATATTTAACCCAAAATACCAAACGATATTATTATAAATAAATTAACAACATTAATAATAACAACCATTATAACAAACAAGGTAAACATGCAAATATGGGTTCAGCCTAATTATTCAAAAATACACAAGGGTAGCTAAGAAAATCATTTAGCATACCTTTAAATGTCCTTTGAATATCAAATAATTATTATATATACATATAATAATAATATTAGTAATTACTTGAAATATATGTAGTAGAGCTTCTAAGGTAAAATATGTACACACAAAATATATCGACACGAACATTCTTTGGTCACACTACATGCTTGCACGGCTTGAGTTTGGTTCAGGCCCAGTCCGGACTAGTTGGTACAACCGGGTCACTTAAACGTCAAATAATAATGAATAATTAAACTATTTATACTGGTCATGTCATAACTTAGTCTGGTTTTCTTAGTTAGAACACACCTATGGCTTGGCACTCCCATACCATGGCTAAACACTAGTCAAAGCACGCTACTGCACTACCCGTGCCATGATTCCTAGTTGTCTTGTATTTCAAAACTCAACCATGGCTAACGTCATCTACCGTAATAAAATACTAAATAATTATTTATAAAATTCTAAAAATCACCATTTAAATCAAATAAATAATAAAAAAAATATTTTCAAAAATTTCCGAGAAGGGGAGCTACAAATTTACCTACCTTAAAAATAATTTCGTCCTCAAAATTCTAATCTATAGTTACTCCTTAAAATTCAAAAAAAAGTCCACCTTAACCTTGATCTCCTTAAATTTTTAATTCCTCAAAAATAATTTATATCCTCCTCCTAGCCGTTTGTAATTATGAAACCTCGAGGACTTCTACCCACCTTTGGTCACGCTACTCCCTCAAAGGTATGTCACTAACACTTTATAACCTTCCATCATATTGCTAGAGTCATTATCCTTAGATATCTAAGACATATGGCATCTATAATTTCTACATATCTATCAAACAACCAAATATTCAA
This sequence comes from Iris pallida, assembly GCA_029216955.1. NCBI lineage: Eukaryota > Viridiplantae > Streptophyta > Magnoliopsida > Asparagales > Iridaceae > Iris > Iris pallida. Next base: position 15,203,235 of record JANAVB010017999.1, on the reverse strand, counting down.
AAATCAAGCAATATTATACTATAACTTAAGAATTTATGATAAATTCTAAGCAAAACGATCATTCGTCACCCCGAACTACGAAGGGACGAAAATCAATGGTACGAAAACAAGGAAGAATAATCGAGACGAATACGAGATTTCAAAGGTGGTAGAGAAATTTCTAAGAGAATTTTCAAGGCAGAGTGGATTGAGATTTCTATGGTTTAGTCATAGTCGCAGGCTCGTATCAGTACAGTTACGTAACCGATACACTTTGCTCTGACCTGCATGGGCCACCAAAAAAACTTGTCACGACCCGTACCCGCTTTCCGGACGCGAGCTCGAGAGGAAGCCAGCTACGGATCAAGCGGACTCCAGCCCGACTCGAATACGTAAACGCTGTCACGACTATGGTAAACTGCCAAATCATGACAATGCAATCTATATCTCAATCCACAATAAGATTATAAAGCATGAATAAACACTACGGATCGTAGTCTGCAGCCCACTAGCATAAATGTCCGATAAGACTCCAAGGAATATAACAAGAGTCTACAAACTGAATCAATAAATAGGATATATCATAATAATGAAAGGAAAGCACGAGCTGGATGAACTGGATAATAAACATGGTATCAATACCTGAATTTTGCAAGCAATATCATAATCATCTGAAGCCTACAAGTGCCATGATCATCTACCATCCAGAATTGTTAAATAACTTCTTACAATCGCTAAACCTAAAGAGATCATCAGGTCCTCAGGGGACATAGCAAGATACATAAAAATATGCCTATCTAGCAGTTTAATCATGCATGATAATATAAACATGATATAAACAAGTAACGACACTTAACATGGCAAGAGACTACGACCACACTGCTAACAAATGACTAACGACACGTGGCTACTGTCACGCCCCGCTCCAGAAGGAGCGATCGTCCTCGCCAAGGCGTGATGCCGCACGAACCTAGATTGCGCTCGTACAAGGCTATTTCATAATGGCTCGATTACAGCAGCGGCGATGGGGTCGTCGCACGGAAGTCCTAAGCAGAAACATTGAACATGCAGCGAAAATTTAAACGCAAAACACAAGTTATTCAAGAGCTCTTTATTGATATTGAACAATCAGATTACAATAGGCGCAAGGCCATGATTACAAGTCTCTCAAGCTCACTTTTTTCTTATTTTACAAGTCATTCTGCTCTCTCTCATCTCTCGATACAATGCTTGAGCCAGCGGAAGCTTCGGAAGGCAATCTCCATACATTATGTCCCGTATAAGTCTTTGACTCCACGTGGCCGCACGCTTCGAATCGCCAAGAAACTCCGTGCCTCGACGCATCCAAGCTTCCTCCGCACCATGAGCTTCTACCTGTTCCTGCACATGAAACTGTGTGGATGTCAGTAATCAACTGTACTGGTGGAGTGAGCTCCTCGCCCACCCATACAAAATCGACACGTTCATTTACTTTGTGCAATACAAGTCCCTTTACGATTGTCTTTCTAGTCTTGCCTTAGGATCAATTTTAAGACTACGACGCCTGACCAAACCGATGTGTCATGACATGGTCGTGCTATAATGCCAATGTGTATTTCAATCGAGGCAGTGCCTCATCGCTTATGTACTTGACCGAACTTCAACCCGGGATGGCAGGGTCATGACATACTCTATTCGTGACTTTAGCATATTCAAGACGGTGCCTCGCCGAGGAACAACTTATGCGATCTCAGCCGTGCCAAGACTTTCACTTAAACTCAAGTGCCTCTAGACCAATTCTTGTGCCCACGACGTCAAGGGGGGACGACTCGTGCAGGTCGTGCCAGTAGACTTGATCATGCCATGAAGGCGAGGCCGTGTCTCGCAACTTATAAAAGACTTATCCATGCTACCGCCTTGCGGCCTTCCTGTTCGACTCATAAACCAACTTAGACAAGACTTGTGAAACATAGTATTGATTCATGAACATCCTAAATCCAAGTATCGTGCCAAGCACGGTGCCTATGCTGCAGCCCAATCTTAGGCCCAGACATTGTGTTACCGACTGGACATGCATTCAAGTTCTAGACTCAATCCAAAGGCATACACGCGGTTTGTCGCTATTCTGCCGACCCATCTATATGAGTGGTCACTAGCAATGTCAAGCTATCAAAGACCCGGCTCGGGAATATCGGACCGTCCCTCCGTGGATAGCTAGCCCCGGAGGTGACGAATCTCCCATGCGGTTATCCAGTATCCTACTTTGAGCCGTCTCGCTTCTCCCGGGGCGACATGATCCCGGTGCCCCGACGATCATTCGAGAAGACTACACCTTATCGACATGTTGTCCAATTACCATGCAGACTCAACTCGATCTATCAAGACCTTCCTTATTCATGACCATGCTTTCCAACTTTCTATCGAGACTCCCAAGTAGCGGGACCGATCTCATGCACTTCCTTATCGAGACTTAGCGAGACTCCCAAGTAGCGGGACCGATCTCGCATGCGAGAATTATCGAGACTTAGTGAGACTCCCAAGTAGCGGGACCGATCTTGTGTGCGAGACTTATCGAGACTCCCAAGTAGCGGGATCGATCTTGTGTGCAGGACTTATCGAGACTCCCAAGTAGCGGGACCAATCTCGTGTGCGGGACTTATCGAGACTCCCAAGTAGCGGGACCGATCTCGTGTGCGAGACTTATCGAGACTTAGCGAGACTCCCAAGTAGCATGACCGATCTCGACGACAACCAGTCTCGTGGACTTCCTTGTCTGTGGCATACTCTTTAATAAATCTACCGTGCCTCATGCCTTAGACAGGCCTGGTTCTCTAGGCGACGCTATCGCTCAAGTCATATACTTTATACGACGAGCCTTGTTCTCGAGGGACTACGCGACTTGACAACCGCAGATAGAGCAAGACAGTGCTAGAAATGGCTTAGACCGACCGACATAGTTTTGCCAAACTTATTTTCGTAACAACTTGACGAGCAAAGGCTATGCCAAGCTTCGCATCGAGGGAACGTGCCGTATACGCGTTCGACTTGAACAACCAAGTTCTCGGGTGCCTAGACTTAAGCCAAAAGCCGAGCAAGACGACTTAAACCATGGAACATATGAAGGCTATGCCAAGCCTTGGACGACGGGATCGTACATGCTTTATCAGGTATTCATGCGGGCGACGCCTATGACTTAGGCTAATTCGAGTGTCGGGGCAAACGACGGGACCGTGCATACTTTATCAGGCATTCAAGCGGGCGACGCCTATGACTTAGGCTACGTTCATAACTTCTTGGCAACTTAGACCAACTCTCCTTCTTCCAAGCCGCGGGAATGAAGGATTCGAGTGTCACTTTGAAAGCACGCTGAACACACTTCTAAGACGACCGTGGGACCTTTTCCAAGTTCTAGCATATATCGACCAGTCGGGATTATTCCCTTAATTATGTGCGTTTGTAGCTTTTATATTAGCCTACTTGTGAAAGTTGAAAACATGCGAGTTATTAAGTGAAGGCTAAGATGAGGCAAGTTCATCGAAACTACCCCACCTGAGCGAGTAGTCATCTCGGACGAGTGAGCCTTCGAGCAACCGTTGCAAGGCTAAGTTCGAACGCCGTCGATATTTCGATTCCTCCGATTGACTTTACGGGACGGGGCACTACATCATACACCACTCAAAAGAAGTTTCGTCTTCGAAACTAACTGAGTACTTACTTTAGGACCACTTTGATCCAAGGACTCTCGTACACCCTCCGCCTACGTGTTTGTTCGATTCCGAGCCACGCTTACACTATTATAAAGCTTTCTCTTAACACGATTTCAAATTCTCGACACTCTTCCATTCCTCAAGTCTTACTTGAACTCAACGTATCACCTGGTTGGATCGTGCATGCATTCCAGGCGTCCCCAAAATAAATGTATTTTAGCCAAGCCGTATGATAGAGAATTTGTCATTCTTACTCGAGTCGCATCGTGCACATACTCAGGCGTCCCTGAAATATATGCATGTCAGCCGAATCTCGTGAGGGATATCCCTATATTCTTGATTCACTCTATCCATCCATACCAATCCTCGAGATCAATCTTTCGATTGCTAACTTCTTGAAACAGGGGCGTCTCGCCTAACCGCTAGGCCATTTCTCAAGGCTAAGTCAATGTCAGGATTGGAATCATAGTTCCCCAAAAGTAATGCCAACACTGACCCCAATCCTAGGGTCAAACCAAAGTCGGTAATACAGTGTTTTCTATCCAAGCTCGCGTCACTCAGATTTCTAAACATCAAGCACGATCACCTATTCGCATCAAGGCTTTCGTTGCGCATATTCAAATCTGTTCAGATCACCCATTCTCACCAATTCATGTATTCGATCACGAGGTCGTCTAGCTTGACAATATGTTGTGCCCTAATCTCACACGAGTCCGATTATCTACGGTGGTTCATGAATCACCATGCAACGCTCCCGTGGAATAATCATTCTCATCGAGGCATAACTCTTGCTCGAGTCTAGACTAATTCATTCTTGATACTCGGATTGGGCCAACTCAATCCTCAAGTTCAATTGTCAAGCACGCTAAGTCATACTCGAGTCCACATTCGCATCTAACCACAATTCGAAGCATACAAATTGCCATGCCATGCAAGTTCGATCACCCCCGCTGTATGAATCACCATACCAGCGCTCACGTGGAGTGTTCGCTCTAATCGGCATGACGCATATGCGAGGCTGGAGTTGCGCTCGCATAAGACAAGAATGTCGACGTTGGGTTATCGTCAAAGCAATCCAAAAATTTCATTCTCACCCAAGCCAAGATCTCAATTCGATAGTCTGTTCGTCATTCGTTCAACTAGAAAATCCTCGAGCCAAGTCTATATTTTTCTCGACACATTTTAATATCCCGAGCATAGCATCCATCGGAACAATAACATTTTACACGATCATCGTTCCTCGAATCAGAGTACCCCCGAGTTATCGCACATCGATCTTTGATACGCCTCAATACCATCATGATGTACGTAACCTGACGATCTTCCTTTGTAACAAACTCTGAGTCGTACAACTAATGCTATTGTCCAAATTAGAAATACTACAATTCCATTTAATCAAATCTGAAATCACAAGCACGATCTTCTAGGTTTCCTCGATCAAGACATTCACTTTTATTCATCGTTCCGAATCATTTTCTAACTCGCGCTGCCCATTCACAAGTTGTCCAAACGACATCTCGTTCGGGACATTCGAAGTCACGACCTACAAAGTGTGACACGTTCTCAGGCTTTGTGCGATCGCATCGCCTCACCGATATACTCATTGCTACTTGTAATCCTCGATTTTCATTCGAATGATTTTCCAAGACAAACCATACACCACTCAGGATTCGAGCCATCCGATCTAGTCCAAATCACATTCGCATTACTCGCTAACACATCTTTCAGATTTGTTCGACGAATCTCTAGCGTAATCGCTCACGTCGTCTCGACGTACTAAGTCGTTCGCACTAATCTTGAAAATCTAATCCAATCTTCCGTGTATGCCCAAGCGTTAGTCCGATAGCGTTTCTATCGATATAAACTCTAAGTGAATCTCCATTCTCGACCAAGCGACACTAAATATTGCTCGCGACTCGTTTGCACCATAGGGTCTAGGTGCGTGACACGCGGCACAACTTAGCCAAAAGGCCATGTGCATAGCCATCTCGTGCAGACTATATCCGAGTTTCTGCGCTCATTTGCTAATGTCGACGTAGGACTAGTTGGGCACGCACGCGACTTACTTACTTTAGCATGTGTTTTCTATCGAGTCAAGTTTGACACCGTTCGGCACAAAGGCCTACCGATGCGTTCTACGAGGGCCTACCGATGCGTTCAATTGAATACTTGTACGAGCTTTTGAAAATATTTAGACTTATTATATGTACATACCGCGGGACATTTGAGAGAGAGCGCACACTTCCTTTTCCATGAACGAGCTTTCAAAACTAAGAGATTCGACTTGAAGTCCAAGGAAGTAGAGCCGTGCTCTGATACCATTATGTCACGCCCCGCTCCCGTAGGAGCGATCGTCCTTGCTAAGACGTGATGCCGCACGAACCTAGATTGCGCTCGTGCAAGGCTATTTTATAACGTTCGATTACAGCGGCGGCGACAGAGTCGTCGCACAGAAGTCCCAACCAGAAACATTGAACATGCAGCAAAAATTTAAAGGCAAAACACAAGTTATTCAAGAGCTCTTTATTGATATTGAACAATCAGATTAAAAAAGATGCAAGGCCATGATTACAAGTCTCTCAAGCTCACTTTTCTCCCATTTTACAAGTCATTCTGCTCTACCATTATGTCACGCCCCGCTTCCGTAGGAGCGATCGTCTTCACTAAAGTGTGATGCCGCATGAACCTAGATTGCGCTCGTGCAAGGCTATTTCATAACGGTCAATTACAGCGGCGGCGACGGGGTCGTCGCACAAAAGTCCCAAGCAGAAACATTGAACATGCAGCAAAAATTTAAAGGCAAAACACAAGTTATTCAAGAGCTCTTTATTGATATTGAACAATCAGATTACAATAGGCGCAAGGCCATGATTACAAGTCTCTCAAGCTCACCTTTCTCTCATTTTACAAGTCATTCTGCTCTATCATGTCTCGATACAATGCTTGAGCCAGCGGAAGCTTCGGAAGGCAATGTCCATACATTATGTCCCGTATAAGTCTTTGACTCCACGCGGCCGCACACTTCGAATCGCCAAGGAACTCCGTACCTCGATTGTCTTTCTAGTCTTGCCTTAGGATCAGTTTTAAGACTACGACGCCTGACCAAACCGATGTGTCACGACACGGTCGTGCTATAATGCCAACGTGTATTTCGATCGAGGCAGTGCCTCATTGCTTATGTACTTGACCGAACTTCAACTCGGGACGGCAGGGTCATGCCATACTCTATTCGTGACTCTAGCATATTCAAGACAGTGCCTCGCCGAGGAGCAACTTATGCGATCTCGGCCGTGCCAAGACTTTCACTTAAACTCAAGTGCCTCTAGACCAATTCTTGTGCCCACGACGTCAAGGGGGACGACTCGTGCAGGTCGTACCGGTAGACTTGATCGTGCCATGAAGTCGAGGTCGATCCCTGTAACTTATCAAGACTTATCCATGCTACCGCCTTGCGGCCTTCCTTTTCGACTCATAAACCAACTTAGACAAGACTTATGAAACATAGTGTTGATTCATGAACATCCTAATTCCAAGTATCGTGCCAAGCACGGTACCTATGCTGTAGCCCAATCTTAGGCCCAGACATTGTGTTACCGACTGGACGTGCAATCAAGTTCTAGACTCAATCCAAAGGCATACACGCGGTTTGCCGCTATTCTGCCGACCCATCTATATGAGTGGTCACTAGCAATGTCAAGCTATCAAAGACCCGACTCGGGGTATCTGACCGTCCCTCCGTTGGTAGCTAGCCCCGGAGGCACCAAATCTTCCATGCGGTTATCCAGCATCCTACTTTGAGCCGTCTCGTTTCTCCTGGGCCGACATGATTCCGGTGCCCCGGCGATCATTCGAGAAGACTACACCTTGTCGATAAGTTGTCCAAAGACCATGCAGACTCAACTCGATCTATCAAGACCTTCCTTATTCATGACCATGCTTTCCAACTTTCTATCGAGACTCCCAAGTAGCGAGACCGATCTCGTGTGCGGGACTTATCGAGACTCCCAAGTAGCGGGACCGATCTCGTGTGCGGGACTTATCGAGACTCTCAAGTAGCGGGACCGATCTCGGTGACAACCAGTCGCGTGGACTTCCTTGTCTTTAGCATACTCTTTACTAAATCCACCGTAGCTCATGCCTTAGACATGCCTGGTTCTCTAGGCGACGCTATCGCTCAAGTCATATACTTTATACGACGAGCCTTGTTCTCGAGGGACTACGCGACTTGACAACCGCAGATATAGCGGGACAGTGATAGAAATGGCTTAGACCGACCGGCATAATTTTGCCTAACTTATTTGCGCAACGACTTGACGAACAAAGGCTACGCTAAGCTTCGCATCGAGGGAACGTGCCGTGCACGCGTTCGACTTGAACAATTAAGTTCTCGGGTGCCTAGACTTAAGCCAAAAGCCGTGCAAGACGACTTAACCCACGGGACATACGAAGGCTATGCCAAGCCTTGGACGATGGGACCGTGCAAGCTTTATCAGGCATTCACGCGGGCGACACCAATGACTTAGGCTAATTCGAGTGTCGGGGTAAACGACGGGACTGTACATGCTTTATCAGGCATTCAAGCGGGCGACGCCTATGACTTAGGCTACATTCATAACTTCTTGGCAACTTAGACCAACTCTCCTTCTTCCAAGCCGCGGGAACGTAGGATTCGAGTGTCACTTTGAAAGCACGCTGAACACACTTCTAAGACGACCGTGGGACCTTTTCCAAGTTCTAGCATATATCGACCCGTCGGGATTATTCCCTTAGCTATGTGCATTCGTAGCTTTTATATTAGCCTACTTGTGCAAGTTGAAAACATGCGAGTTATTAAGTGAAGGCTAAGATGAGGCAAGTTCATCGAAACTACCCCACCTGAGCGAGTAGTCGTCTCGAACGAGCGAGCCTTCGAGCAGCCGTTGCAAGGCTAAGTTCGAACGTCGTCGACGTTTCGATTCCTCCGATTGACTTTACGGGACGAGACACTACATCATACACCACTCAGACTTTTGTCCTCGAAACTGACTGAGTACTTACTTTAGGACCACTTTGATCCAAGGACTCTCGTACACCCTCCGCCTACGTGTTTGTTCGATTCCGAGCCACGCTTACATTATTATAAAGCTTTCCCTTAACACAATTTCAAATTCTCGACACTCTTCCATTCCTCAAGTCTTATTTGAACTCAACGTATCACTTGGTTGGATCGTGCACGCATTCTAGGCATCCCCGAAATACATGCATTTCAGCCAAGCCGCATGATAGAGAATTCGTCATTCTCACTCGAGTCGTATCGTGCACATACTCAGGCATCCCTGAAATATATGCATGTCAGCCGAATCTCGTGAGGGGTATCCCTATATTCTTGATTCACTCTATCCATCTATACCAATCCTCGAGATCAATCTTTCTATTGCTAACTTCTTGAAACAGGGGCGTCTCGCCTAACCGCTAGGCCATTTCTCAAGGCTAAGTCAATGTCAGGATTGGAATCAGAGTTCCCCAACAATAATGCCAATACTGACTCCAATCCTAGGGTCAAACCAAAGTCGGTAATACAGTGTTTTCTACCCAAGCTCGCGTCACTCAGATTTCTAAATATCGAGCACGATCACCTATTTGCATCAAGGCATTCTTTGCGCATATTCAAATCTGTTTAGATCACCCATTCTCACCAATTCATGTATTCGATCACGAGGTCATCTAGCTTGACAATATGTTGTGCCCCAATCTCACACGAGTCCGATTATCCACGGTGGTTCATGAATCACCATGCGCTCCCGTGGAATAATTATTCTCATCGGGGGGTAACTCTTGCTCGAGTCTAGACTAATTCAGTCTCGATACGCGGATTGGACCTACTCAATCCTCATGTTCAATTATCAAGCACGCTAATTCATTCTCAAGTCCACCTTCGAATTTGCGTCTAACCACAAGTCGAAGCATACAAATTGTCACGTCATGCAAGTCCGATCACCCCCACTGTATGAATCACCATACCAGCGCTCACGCGGAGTGATCGCTCTAATCGGTGTGACGCATGTGCGAGGCTGGAGTTGCGCTCGCATAAGACAAGAATGTCGACGTTGTGGTTATCGTCAAAGCAATCCAAACATTTCATTCTCACCCAAGCCAAGACCTCAATTCGATAGTCCGTTCGTCATTCGTTCAACTAGAAAATCCTCGAGCCAAGTCTATATTTTCCTCGACATATTTTAATATCCCGAGCATAGCATCCACCGGAACAATGACATTCACTACTAAAATAACCCATTTTAGCGACGTCAGGAGACGTCGCTAAATAAGGAAAATGCGTCGCTAAAACCAATTTGCGACGTATTTAGCGACGAAAATCGGACGTCGCTTATAGGCAAGTCGCAGATGTCACTTTCGTCGTCGAACGTCGCTATTCGCGACGCGAAGTTCATTGTCGCTAGACGTCGCAAAATTAGCGACATATAGCGATGTATCACTACGTCGCCAACATTGCAACGTAAAGCGACCACTTGCGACGCTGTAAACTTTATATATGATGACATGGCATGGCAGCCACGTGGGCAATGTTACGTCGTTATTTAGCGACGTTATGTCGCTATTTAGTGACGTATAGCGACGTCAATGATTCGTCGCAGTACGTCGTAGAACGTCGCAGATATTATAAAAAATTTAAAAAAATATAATTGATATTTTTGTTATGCTGTGCGTCTGTGTTTACAGTGTGTGTGAAGTACAGTGTTCGAACCATCGACAGTTTCGCTTACTGTTCTATGTTTTATCTTAGATAGAAAGAGCAACAGTTCAGGGTGCACTTCTCAGAGCTTCCTCTTTACGTCATTCACCTTCTCGGGAACCATTACGACGTCCCGAGAAAGTGAAGGACGTGAAAATGAAGCTCTCAGAAGTGCACCCTGAACTGTTGCTATTTCTTTCCAAGATAACACATACAACAGTAATTGAAACTGTCGATGGTTCCGAACACTGCATTTCACATTCACTGTAAACACAGACACACATCATAACAAAAATACACAATATGTTTTTTAAAATTTTGGCAGCACCTCCTTTGTATATCAGATCATCGCTTATAACCCAGCGTAGGTATATTTGTCATCCCCGTCGCAGATATCACAAAGTAAATATCACAATAAAAATAGCAGGCAGTGCAAAGTAAATATCACTGATACACATCCTCACAAACATCCAATAGAGTCAAATAAAAATGGAAGATGATAAAAAGTCTCCCACCAAGTGTATAAACAACAGTGTACCAATAAACAATTTGCCCATAGGGCCAATACATACAAGTCATAAAAAAACTAATAAAATCACTGCGGACCCCTGTCGCGCAACTGGGACAACTGGGATAGAATGTAGTCATACTGCTCCTGTATTCTGCGCTCGACCGCATCAGAAATCTACTGCTGCAACTCGTGACGCAGCTCCTCGATCTGACGACGAACATCCTCAGCTCGTGACGACGCCTGCGTAGTCGGAGACTGCGCACTGACAGAGGGGGCCCGGGATGACTCCGAAGCCAAATACGCGCCATAGGATCCCGTACATATGCCTGCGTCGCCCTCTCGTCAATGAACTCTCCAGTCCTCCGATGGGTGACCAGGACATAGTCCCTGCAGCCATTCGACTAGCGAGGCAGAAACTATGTAGCCGTAGATAAAGTTGACTGTCCTTCGACCCTCATCCCTCGGCAATGATGATACGACAACCTATCAGAATCCTCGACTCTCTTTCGCTTCTTGGATATTGACCTAGCTTCCAATCTCTCATTTCCCTCCGGGTCCACTCTACTCCCAATCTCTTCCTCTTTTATACACGGATCTACAGAATCAATACCATCCAAGGATGGCAAAACTGAATCAAGGCATAACGGGCTGCTCAGCGTGCCCAGCTTCTTCAACTTCTCGCTGGCTGCAGAGTCAAAATGGGAACGGGTCCTCTTTGCCGGAAGATGCTGATTCAGTTTTGCCTTCTCCTCTCCTCCACCATGGCTATGGACCCATCTGCTCCTCCCTACTTCCATTCTTCTTATTTGACTCTCTCAGCCACATATGATATCCAGCTCAAGTATAGAGTCGGGGGAGAAGAAGTGGACAGGAATATGAGGGGGAAGCAGCACAGCCGGCGACATGACCCGGAGGAAGTACAGAGGTTTTCTTCAACATACGTAGGAGAACTATAAGGATATATCTTTTCACAACATATCACCTTGTCAAAGACCCTTAATGTGACAACCATGTTACCGCGGTGTCGGAAGACTAACATGTCATAATTTTATAAGCCGTATGTTTTGACATAATCCTCCAATCGAATTTTAGTTCTATGTAATAATGCAAGATTACGACATAGGAGGAAAGAGTTGGGAGGATTATGTCAAAACACACGGCTTAGAAGATTATGACATGTTAGTCTTCCGATACCGCGGTAACATGGTTGTCACATTAAGGGTCTTTGACAGATGACATATTGTGAAAAGATATATCCTTATAGTTCTTCTACGTATGTTGAAGAAACCTCTGTACTTCCTCCGGGTCATGCCGCCGGCTGTGCTGCTTCCCCCTCCTATTCCTGTCCACTTCTTCTCCCCCGACTCTACACTTGAGCTGGATATCATATGTGGCTGAGAGAGTCAAATAAGAAGAATAGAAGTAGGGAGGAGCAGATGGGTCCATAGCCATGGTGGAGGAGAGGAGAAGGCAAAACTGAATCATCGTCTTCCGGCAAAGAGGACCCGTTCCCATTTCGACTCTACAGCCAGCGAGGAGTTGAAGAAGCTGGGCACGCTGAGCAGCCCGTTATGCCTTGATTCAGTTTTTCCTTCCTTGGATGGTATTGATTCTATAGATCCGTGTATAAAAGAGGAAGAGATTGGGAGTAGAGTGGACCCAGAGGAAAATGAGAGATTGGAAGCTGGGTCAATATCCAAGAAGCGAAAGAGAGTCGAGGATTATGATAGGTTGTCGTATCATCATTGCCGAGGGATGAGGGTCGGAGGACATTCAACTTTATCTACGGCTACATAGTTTCTGCCTCACCAGTCGAATGGCTGCAGGGACTATATCCTGATCCTCGGGTCATGGGTGCCATCTGGTAAGTATATGTAACAGAATGTAAAAGAATGTAACAGAATGCATATGTTCTTATCGTATCTAGTATCTGAAGAATGTAACAGAATCAAGATGAACTCACATAATATAATACTAAGACATCATCTACTACAAAATACATAATCCAAAATCCAAAATACAAAATACAGAAACCAAAATACAAAATACAGAAACCAAAATACTGAAACCAAAATACAAAATACTGAAACCAAAATACAGAAACCAAAATACAAAATACTGAAACCAAAATACAAAATACTGAAACCAAAATACAAAATACAGAAACCAAAATACAGAAACCAAAATACAAAATACAGAAACCAAAATACAAAATATAGAATCCAAAATAGGACCCTCTGTGAGAACGGATGGCTCAGAACACAAACCAACCGGAGAGGATACTCTGAGAGATCCATCTGAGAGGGACGTATACTCTGAGAGATCACCTTTACAAGAATGATATCAGTAGTGGGATTGAGTGCTGGAGGAGATATTATCAGAGTATACGTCCTACTCAGATGGGTCTCTCACCGTTACTATTTTTTCCTGACAGCATGGTGGATGTGCTCCGTCCACAGATTCTTGCTCCGAGCCAAAACTTTGTCCCGGAGCTCAAGTGGACAGCCTTGGTGTAGAGCTCGAGTGAGAGGTTCCTGACAGCATGGTGGTCTCCTTTGTCAAAGTATCCGTGCTCGTCCCACAACCAATGTCATCCTGTGAAGCTCTATGCGCCCAAGTCATCCTGTGAAGCTCTATGCGCCCAAGCCACCCTATGAAGCTCTATGCGCCCAAGCCAAGTTCCCCCAGGAGGAGGGCGAATAGCCTAAAACATGGCTATACGCCCAAGCCTGACTCAGTCAAAGCCATGATCAAAACGTGCACCGAAGCGTACGACCACATCAGTCTCCACGAACAATCGTGCACCGAAGCATGCGGTCACGTCAGCACCACGATCAACCCACAACTACGCAGCCTGCATGCGCCTACATCCTATATGCCCAAAGCAGGACTATGCGCCTACATAAAAACCAGTGTGTTTCCTCATGTGGGCGCATAACATCATTCCAGCTCAGAAACTACTATAGAAAGGGGCCTCATCCCTCTTCAAAACATAGAACGGAGATCATTTTCAAGAGCCAAATTGCTGCACTTCTTGCCAGTGAGCCAAGAGTTAGCAATTTTCTTATATTTTCTCCCACTTTTGTAATCGGAGTGTCAATAGAGTAAAGAAGTAACTGTCGCTCGATCTCCATCGTCCCATTCCCCAGAATTCTTTTTGTACTCGGGGATCCTCAACGCAGGATCTCTCAGGCGTACACGATTTGTGGTGCCTTGCGCCAATAAAGAAAAGATAGCATTTCTTCTTCTTTTTGTGTGTGTCCACAAAAATGGCGACTCTGCTGGAGACTACCTTTTCCTCTGTCGACAAGGTGGTGACGCAATCCGATACCGACAAAGTGGGGAGCACTCAGAAGATGCTGATCGTAAAGTTCGATCAGCAGGCATTCGAAGAGATGCTATCGAGGGATGGCTCTACTCCCTCAAAACCAGCGAAGCCAAACAAGTATCGCAAGACTTGGCTTCCGAAGGCTCGCTGTGCATATTCTGCTAGTGTCATAGCAGATATGCAACTGGAGGACTCTGTCACATGGGTGCATGACTCTGCCACAGAAGCTCCCTAAATGAAGAAGGCTCACACCGTTCCGGGCTCTACTAGCCCAGTGACTTTTTTTCTGCACAACCAATAACAGAGTGTTCGATGCTCGAGACTTGGCAAAGAAAAGTACTACGATGCCAAGAATCAGGGTGTTCGACACTCTGGACAAACCCAGCGAGGCTCACAAACGAAGGAGGCAAAACTGGAAGAAAACATCGCTGCTCCACCAAGCATGCACCCAATGCCTTGCGCCCAAGGGGATGTTTGGGCGCATACCCCCAATCAGAATGCTTCTATTTTTGACAGATTGGGCATCCAGGGTCATGCGCCCAAGGCTATGCGTCCAGGCTCACTTGATCCAAACAATGCGCCCACATCAAGGAGGCTCAGACATGCTGCCAAGAAGCATGCGCCCAAGGCCAGTCTCTAAGGCCTATGCGCCCATAATAAAAAGGCAGGCCCCAACGCGTATAGCACGGGACTGTCTTCAAGGACATCACAGAACTTAGGTGTAGGGGTTGCCCTTGCACGTGAACTATGTCTGGATGCGCCAACTCTCCTTAAGAACCCGCATGCAAAGCTCGACAATGCATGCAACATGGGTTGTAAGGCAAAACTCTCTTCCGCTGACTTGTGCGACATGATAAATCATAAGCGTAAAGCGGGGGAGGATATAACAATTCATAGTGCACATTCGTGCACCAGTATTGTTATCAACTGTTGCTACTCTAAAGCAACAAGAGTGCCTCAGAGAAAGTCCGTGTTTCGACGGCTGTATTTCTCTGCCGATGAAAAGCCGCTGTATGTCTCATCCAACATGGCTTCATGGGGTCCTCCTTACGGAAGCCCCAATCAAAGATGGTAGAACACGAACCCAATTTTCTTTCTCAGTTTTGCGAGAAGAAGAAGACGAAGTCTACCAACAGATGGCCAGCAGGCTATCACATCTGAAGGAGTCTATATGGGCACTCGATCAAAGACGAGATTTCGTACAAATGACGAAGACTCCCAAGCTGGGGGTAGTATTCCCTCAGAGTCTGAAGCGGATGACCTTCACACTGGGGGTAGCCTTCCAGAGGACGACGATATTTCCAAGTCTGATGGTGACTATCTACCTCCTCTACCTGAAGATGAGGGACTTGTCCACTCAGAGACAGACAGCATCAACACCAGTTGTTCTGTTTCCTCTGTTCATCCTCGCATGTTATCTACATACATGGCGGACGGAGAAAGACCTGAAGAAGCTAGTGATCAGACCAGTAAATGCCTAGAGGGTCTTGAAACAACATTCGCCAAGATCACTGATACGCTTACCAGTATCATGGCGGTCCAAGCCACTGGGGCGGTCCCTCCACCTCAAAAAAATGTCTCGGCTCATGCTAGTCCGGCTCATAGCAACAACCCGCCTTCGCTACAAAAGGAGTATCATTCCGTTGTGCCTCCTCCAAATCTTGCAAATGCTGGGGGTGGTCCTTCGCCAACGATGCCTGACAACCGTTCAGCAGCTGTTTCCCAATACCTGCTCAATCAATATGATGCAATTGATTCCCTGGTCGCCCGTCTCGACACCATCTCACACAAAGACGAGCTTCAGAAGATGGGGATATCTCAACCTTATCCCCCTGAGTGGGAGAATGCTACTTGCCCTCCTAACTACAAGTCGCTGACGCTGAATTCATTTAACAGGTTGACTTCTCCTCGTCAACACATGACATACTTCAACACGCAGACTCTACACTTACGCAGGGACGATCCATTCTTGTCAAAGCTGTTTATTAGCACCTTGTAGGGGGTAGCTTTCGAATGGTTCTGCAGTCTACCTGACGGTTGCATCAACTCTTTTAAAGACTTGGAGAGGTTGTTCCTCAACAGGTTTTATGAGAGTGGCATGCATGTTAGTATGTCCACCCTCATCGACACCAAGCAAAGGAGGACTGATCTGTCATCGCCTTCATCGAACGATTCAGGCGGCTAGCACTAAAGATGCCCTTCGGCATACCAGATTCAGAACTTATGAATACTTGTCGACATAACTTCTTTCCTACAGTAAAGTTCTGTCTGGGTATACATAAGTATGATACATGGCCCGCTTTCATTGGTGTCGCTGATGCTACTGAAAACGACGTTCCTAATCTGGAACTACTAGGGTTAAAAACACCTAAATTCGAAGATAAGGGCAAGCATCCTCAAACTATCCCTGTCCGTGGAGGTAAAGGGAAAGAGGTCCTGAAGATCGACACATCCAAAGGAGCCTCCAATTCTCAGGGCACCTCCGACAAGCCTAAGGAGATCTTCTCCTTTGATGAAGACGATGTCATTACCATCTTTCATACATTGATGAAGGGTAATAAACTGAAATTGCCTCCACCACGACGTCCTGCGGAGGCGAACCAGCTCAACAATCCCAAGTACTGTCTCTATCATCAGTACGTGCATCATTCCACCAAGGACTGCATCGTCCTGAAGAAGAAGATACAACTGCTTATCGACAGCCAAGTGATCAACCTCGAAGCTGAAGACAAGATTGTATCTTCTAACATGATCTCTCTTCAGTTTGGTGACTTTCCTCCCACAGAAGTTCCAGACGGCATGGTTCCGATTTCCAAGGCAATAATGGAAGTCGTCAACCTACCGCCAGCTCGCAACTCAACCTTGGTGCCACTCACGACTGAACGTGGTGAGATCATGTGGGTCCATCCGGACCTTGTGCAAGAAGTGACGCAGGGGTGGTACCTCCCAAAACAAAAATGGACAAGAAATACAGGTCATGCCATATGGTATCCTCTCTCATCTACGAGGTTCTATCTGGAGAGACGCGATCAGGGAAGACTTATCTTCGGTCATACGATCCTGCACAAGAAGTAGTACCTTCTCAAGCTCCTGCTACCCCCACAAGCTCAGAAACCGGCCCATCTAAGCCTTCAACCACGGACAAAGCTAAGCAGAAGGAGACGCAGTTTGACAAGTCTCTGAAGGCGTCAGCTCCCGAGGGCATGGATCGGCCCTACAACTTTAACATACTGGCATAGCTAGCTAATACACCTGCCAGGTTGTCTCTGTTCGATCTGTTGCGACTCTCCAAAGAAATGTGGAAGGCCTTAAGTGAGGCACTACTACATGCCGACTCTTACCTCGCTGAAGTCAAAGCTTCCGCTGAAGACCCTGTCTTCTGTCCTCACTGCCACAGTACTATGAAAGTGGTGCCCAACATCACCTTTTCACAGGAGGACATATTACTAAAAAATAATCGTCATGATAGACCCCTATACTATACAGGATATATCGAGGCGATCAAGGTAGACCGCATGCACATTGATCCCGGATCCTCCCTCAGCATCATTTCTAGAAGTTTGCTTCAAATTCTGGGAATCCCTCTGCACAAGCTATCTGCAACCAACACAACTATCATGGCTTTCAATGCTGGTCGAAGCCACCCGCTGGACAAGATCCGTCTCAAGTACCAGATCGATGATCTTCGAATGGAGGTTTCCAACTATGTGATCGATGCCAATGTATCCTACAACGTCTTGTTGGGACGTCCATAGATACACAAGAACATGATCGTTCCTTCCACACTTCACCAGTATTTCAAGTACGTCAATAACGACGGTGTCGTGAAGACGGAGTTTGCCGATGTTGATCCTTTTAAGGGCATCGAAGCCTACTATGGAGATTCGGTACTTTACCAATCTCAGCCCCCCCAAGGATGACGGCAACGAAGCTGACAATGAAGCTGAAGTAAGTTCATCCTCCAATGATGGTCCCCTGATCATCTGAGTCAAAGGACGTACTACTCCAAAAAGTACTCCGAAGCCTCTCACAATCTGGGTAAAAAAGAAGAACCCTGACAAGGTCAAACCATTGACCATCGCTCTCAACAAGACACCCCGGGAGGAACCTGCTGATGTCCGCCCTCCCAATCCTGAAGAATTATCCTACGTGGTAAACTTGGCCAAGACTGTGGCTCCTCTTCCAGATGATGATCCTCTCAATATGTATATCAATACTCATAATAATGTACCTTTAGCGGATGATGTTATCCCTGAAGAAGAACTTGCGTATTTTTTTAGTAAAGGTTTATCTTTGAAATACCCCGATGTCTATCAATCTGTAAACCACTAGATAGATACGATATACGCTCTAAAGCACGACATAGGACCACACCTCTGCACGCCGGTTACGATGCCTCACCTGCGAGAAAAAGTTTACCCAGAAGATATCCACTACTTCATCATTCCAGCCAGAAAGAAGGATAAAGAACTAATCATCTTCGGTCATATAATTAGTGAGAGAAAGTTTGTTCCAGACTCTACTTCTCCCAAGCACAACACGGAAGCTGACTGTGACTATGAGAAAATGTAACTTTTCCGATATAGTTGGCAGGACAAAAATATCATCCAGAACATGGGATATGACATCAAAAGCGACCAGGGGCTAAATTACGACGGGGGACGACGGTTGCCAATAGGACACTTTGCTCCTCCCGGCAAACCCGAGAACTACTATCAACGAAACAGTATTGGTTTAGGTTTTGTCACTCCTCCAACAACTCCTGAAAGTTTAGGTGATGAAGCAGATCGTTGTTCTCACTCTTCTGATTCCTTCATCTGGGACTCAGACTCCAGCATTGGTGACATATTCAATGCAACTCTGTCCGTTAACATGGTTTTTGTTGACCAAATCACGGACGATGTCCAATCGATCGAGCTTGAACAATGGGCTCAAAAGATGGATACTAAGTGGGAGCTGCGCTTCAAACAACGTGAACCACCTACCGAAGACGAAGTCATCCAAGTCAATTTAGGAGATGAATCATATTTTAAACCAATCTTTATCAGCAAAAGTATATCTGACGATGAATGCCAATCTCTTGTACAGCTTACAAGAGAATACATCGATGTCTTTGCATGGAGCTATGAAGACATGCCAGGCCTGGATCCTAAAGTCGCCATGCACCACCTGAATATTTTGTCTAAAGTTAAGCCAGTGAAGCAGCAACAATGACGATTCTGACCAGATGTCATGGAGGCCATCGAAAATGAAGTCAAGAAGCTCATTGCCAGTGGATTCTTTGCGAAGAACAACACCCTGACTGGGTTGACAACATCGTTCCAGTCATGAAACAGAATGGTAAAGTTTGAGTCTGTATCGGTTATCGTAATTTGAACTCTATATGCCCGAAGGACGAGTTTTCTCTAACGATCATAGACGTAACGATCGATAATACTTGCGGCTTCGAGCGGATGTCCTTCATGGATGGGTTCTCAGGCTACAACTAGATCAAGATATTCCCCGACGATGAGAAGCACACATCTTTTTGAACACCGTTGGGGGTATACTGCTATACGGTGATGCCCTTCTGATTGAAAAATACAGGGGCGACGTACCAGCGAGCCATGAACATAATTTTTACGCTCATTTACGCAAAACAGTGGAGTGCTACGTAAACGATATCACAGTTAAAAGTCGTCTCAAGGGCAACCACCTCCAAGACTTGAGAACGGTGTTCGAACTAATGCGTGCACACCAACTCAAGATGAATCCAACCAAATCTTTTCTGGGAGTCTCCAGCGGCAAGTTCCTTGGTTTCGTCATCACTTTAAAGGGTATACATCTTGACCCTCAAAGAGCTACGCGGACTACAAGGAAGGCTAGCCTACATCAGACGATTCATTTCGAACCTTTCAGGAAGGTGTTAACCATTCACTCAGCTCATGAAGAAAGACGTATCTTTCGTATGGACTGAACAATGTCAACGCACATTCGACGACATCAAAGGGTATCTTACAAGCCCCCCAGTACTGGTAGCTCCAATAATGGGGAAGCCTTTCTTACTATATGTTCATGCTATGGACCATTCTCTTGGTGTCCTATTAGCTCAGAAGAATGAAAGCGACCATGAACAGGCAATCTACTACCTCAGCCGTACAATGGTGGGTGCCGAGCACAGATACACACCTGTGGAGAAGGAATGTCTTGCACTGGTATTTGCCATCTAGAAGACACGCCACTATGTGTCTGGACAGACTATCCACATCATATCTAAAGTCAATCCTCTCATAATACTCATGACTAAACCAGGTTCTTTCAATTCTCATTTAGCTACATGGGCAATGCTATTGACTCCATACGATATGCTCTTCGTTCCTCAGAAGGCAGTAAAAGGCAAAGTATTAGCTGATTTCCTGGCAGCTCATCCGGTGCCAGAATCTTTCAAACTCTACGACGAAATCCCCGATGAGGTAGTGGAGTCTAACACTGTAACTAAAGAAATTCCTATTTGGCGAATGTTCTTTGACGGTGCATCAAGAACCTGACCCAAAGGAAATATTGTGGCTGGAGTAGGTGTCATGCTCGTGTCACCTGATCATCTGGTTATACATCGTGCATATTCTCTCGTGGAACCATGCACCAACAATGTGGCCGAATATAATGCCCTATTAATCGGCCTGTAACTGGTAGAACAACTAGGAGTTGACTATCTAGAAGCTTACGGCGATTCCAAGCTAATAGTTAGTCAAGTCCGAGGGGATTATGAAGTTTGCCACGAAGATCTCATCCCCTATCACAGAGCAACAATCGAGTTAGCGTCTACTTTTGCTGGATTCTTCATCGAGCACGTGCCTCGACTACAGAATATACAAGTAGATGCTCTAGCCGGTCTTGTTGCTTCCTTGACCGTTCCACCAATACTCAGCAGTTGATCACAGTGTCTGGTCGAAAACTATTCTGTGTGAAAAATGCCTTGCATATTCATCATAGTTATACAACGAAAATAAACATCGATGTTAAAGACTGGAGATTTTCTTTCATAGACTATGTTGTCTATAGAATCTTTCTCGAGAACCCGAAGGAGGCAGTGTCTATCCAAAGGCGATCCCTCAGATTTTACTACGATACAGATACCAAGATACTGTACCGATGCTCTTACGACGAGCTACTGTTACGATGTTTATCAGACATAGAAGCCAAACATGCACTCCGGAAGGCTCACGACGGAGTTTGTGGTGCACATCAACCAGGCCCTAAATTACAAGATCAACTCAGACGAGTGGGTTATTATTGGCCCACGATGATCGCAGATGCTGTTGAATATGCAAAAAAGTGTAGAGCTTGTCAGTTGTACGCCGACTTCATTCATCAACCTTCGGAGTTTCTACACCCGACGACAGCATCTTGGCCTTTTGAAGCCTGGGCATGGACGTCATAGGACCAATCAGCCCATCATTCTCCAAAGGACATCGGTTCATCCTAGCCATAACCGATTACTTCTCTAAATGGGCGGAAGCTATACCGCTCACCGAAATGAAGGCATCGAACGTGATCAATTTTATCAAATATCACATCATCTACCGCTTCGGCCTACCTCGTAGGATCATCCATGATAACGGTCCACAATTCGCAAGCCATGCATTCTATCGGTTCTGCGATAGGAATCAAATCCAGAATGCAGCCTCTACTGCCTGCAATCCAGCGACTAACGGGCTAGCAGAAGCCTTCAATAAAACTATTATTAAACTTCTCAAGAAGTTCGTGTCTTCAAACAAGCGCAATTGGAATGAGAATCTTGGCGAATGTTTATGGGCCTATCGTACAACGGTCCACACTCCAACAGGCAGTATGCCATTCTCTCTGGTTTATGGGAGCGAAGCAGTTCTTTCCCTAGAAATCCAGATTCCTTCTCTTCGAGTAGCCTTAGCCAGCTAGTTGACTACCGAAGAAAGCTATCGTCTGCATCTACAAGAGCTCGAAGTGCTAGAAAAAAAATATTTGTTAGCTCAACAGCGTATTGAGCTATACCAAGCACGCATTTCCAAAGCCTTCAATAAAAAGGTGAAAGAAAGAACCTTCCAAGTCGGTGATCTAGTCTTAGCAGTGAGAAGACCAATGGTCATGACGCACAAAACGAAAAGAAAATTTTAGCCTAAATGGGAAGGTCCTTTCATTATAGAATCAGTGTATTCTAACGGTGCGTATCGACTAACCAAGCCTGATGGTGACTTGCTCATGATGTCTATCAACGGCAAGTTCTTGAAGAAATACTATGTGTAACCTTTTTTTTTACATAATTCTCACATATGTTCAAGTCATATAAATGTACAGTGCGATGTTTATGTGATTCAAAAATTATCTAACTATCATCCGTATTTCAAGAGTCTTGAATATGCCTTGGATAATAGGTCCTCCAAAATATTTCTCCAGTGGAATCATTCCCGGTTTTGACTCTACCCAAACTCGGTTTGACGAAAACAAGTCACGTCCCTATTACCTCTGAATTATTATTCGATAATTCTTTCCCCAGTGGAATGATTAAGAAATGTTTTGCCTTGTCCATATTAACCTCTGAGCAAAGCATTCATCAAGGATAATCACGTCCATATTATCTCTGAATTATCCACTCCCACCTAACGTTATATATCTTTTCCACGTCTATATTACCTCTGGTCAGATATAGAACATCTTCTGCTATTACGTCCATATTATCTCTATTAGCAGCTTCGTTCAACCTATTATCTATATTCAAAAAAAACTTGAATATAAAACGGATAATAGGTCTACATCAAATTCCCCAGTGAAAACCTACCAGAAATATCCTTACTACGTCCACATTACCTCTAGTTTTGATATTTCACAAAACCTTATTCATTTTGAAAAGATTCTTTATTCTTTACTTGAACGTCTATCAAAAGACAAGAAAAAAGGAGTACGATAGCCTTGACAAGCGAAGAAAAAAGGGTACAAATAAGAAAAATATACGGGATACATAGGCGGTTGATATTGTCTCTCAGAGCTGCGACTTCGGCTTCAGACTTTATGGTAGCTCGGCGCCGTGCCTCTTCTTGACAAGCGGCTTCATCCTCAAAAAGGATCAGACTCAGATGCTCTTTCTCCAACTTCGCCAGCTGTTCTTCTAAATGGGCAGAAGTGGTGACAGTCATGGCAGCCTGAGCCAAATAATCCTCCTGTTCAGATGTTGTCGCCCTCAAGTCGGCTTCCACTTGGGCGATCTCATTCTGGATTTGCGCAATGTGATTATACTTTTCGGTAATCTGCACAGCCAGGTTATTCTTCGAGGTAGCACGCGCCTCACTTCCAATGTTAAAATGGCCATACTGATAAGCCAATTTGCTGATTTCTCGAACAAGGGCATCCTTCCTCGCCTGGAAAGTAGCCTTCTCCTCCGCGAGAACCTTGATCAAAGCCTCGTCTTCTACACGAAACAGGGATGATGGGCTCCATTGCTTAGCATCCCAGAATCGAGCTATCTGACCCTCCAGGTCATTCAAAACCTTCCTCAGAGTATTAGCCCGCTCTTCATAGCCGGCAATGCTCTCGAGGGCCGCCACTTGGCACTCGGCAACAGCCTTCACAGGGCCAAAGGCAGCATTCCGATTCAAGACTCCAGGAAGTTTTACTTTTAGTACAGAGTAGAAAGCTTTGACGATTTCCTGGGCCATCTCATCGTCTTCAGTGGAGGTCGTCGGGAAGGAGGCTTGGAGAGTTTCTTCTGCTCCAGGAAGGGATACCTGACAAGAGGCCGAACCTGACAAAAAAATACATCACTAACTAAAAAAAAGGAGGAAAATGCAAAAGAGTTGTAATTTTGTACCTTCAGCTTGCTCAGCACCAGCCTGGACTATGCCATCAGTCTTGGCTTCAGAGAAACCAAGAACAGGCCCAGACTGCTCAAGGAGAACAATACCAAGGTTCCGAGTGGCATCAGGCCTGGTTTCTTCTACGATCCCAGCTGGACCAGGAGCAGATTCAGCAACAGCCTCCTCAGCAGGTTGTTCTACTTCTCCCTCTGTAGCCGATACCGGCTCACTAACAACTCTCTTCGTACCAACAAACTTGGTGGAGCCGGGGAAAACTCATGTTCTTTCTCCAATACCGGGGGCTATCTTCACGAGTGGTCCCTTCTCCTTACCTACAAGGGAACATACAGTCGTGGTCAGCCTCACGAGGAGCACGCAAAATCGAAGACAAAAAATCTCATCTGAAGAGAGGTGCAAAGATGACATACCCGCAGGAGGATGCGCCGATTGGACTTGATTCTCGTCCAACTCTTTCATCGCAGCTCCTATTGCAGACATATCCCCCACAGATATGTCATAGGAGGGGCTAATCTTTTGATCACCGTCATGGTCCGGGCCATCGCCCTGATCTTTCCGTCGCTCAAGTCTTACAGCTGAAGAAGATCCGCCCTCATCCATCGGTCGAGGACGAGCAGGGGACACTGTCGTCACGTCCACCTCCTCAGACAAGGAGGCACCTGCCTCAGCTGCAACTTCAGGGTCCTGTGCAAAGGACAAATGTAAAGGTGAGAAAGCTTCTAAAGGCTTGACCAGAATGACTATGGAGTCTAGGAAGGGATCTACCTCCCGAATGGCAATGGCCTGTAACGTCGTCTGCCGAGAAGACCTTCTGGGAGGAGGTGAGCCGGCACCCACGTCCGCAACCTTCTTCCTTCCCCGGGAAACAACCACCTTCTTCCTTTTTGGCCGTGGCACCAGCTCGGTAGAAGCCTTCCTCTTATGAGGAACGGTAGGAAGAGGTTCTTCAGTGTCCTCTCTCCGAGGCGCTGCAACAATGGGCTCTTCAACAATAACTCTCTGTTGTGGTGCTGCAGTTGGTTCAACTGTGGACGTGACACCTTCTTTTTTGCTACTCCCCATTGCACGTTCTTGTCCTATATCAGCAACGGTAGGGGCAAGCTTAGTCCCCGATATAAAACTATGCTCACGGTCATACCAAGAAGGAAGGATATTGACCTGAATATAAAACTTAGCAGCAGCAAAGAGCATGTGGGTGTCGAATTTATCTTCGGGCAGGGTAAAAACTGCCCCTGTACATCCAGTATTGTAGTAGCCCCATGCACGTGCCCCATCGATCAGACTCCCTATCGACTGGAGATGAGGACTGGGATTGCCCAAGAGAAACTGACTGTAGCCGAATTATCATACAAAGCGGCTTGGCAAGTAAGATTCCAGGAAAGTGTGGTTCCTGTTCCTAAATACCAGATGGGAAGGCCTAATGGATTGGAGCCAATGAAATGCTCCAATAGGAAGGCTAGTAGTGATTGCTCCCTCATCTACTAGGGTGTCTCCCGCGCAACCACTACCAGATGGAGGCGATACTCTGAAAAATTCATAATTCTGCAGAAAACTCAAAGCCCTCCTGCAAACAGGTACCCCTGTAACGGTCCAATTCATGTCTCTAAACCTCCGAATAAGGCATCTTCCGCCAAAGAATCTGCCATCAGCCCGGCGTTCATCAATTTAGGATAATACAGCACCAGCCACCCCATCAGATAGTGGAAGTGTAACTCAGTCCTAGCAAAATCCTTCCCACCTTCGGGTGTTATCGC
Organism: Iris pallida; assembly: GCA_029216955.1. Taxonomy (NCBI): domain Eukaryota; kingdom Viridiplantae; phylum Streptophyta; class Magnoliopsida; order Asparagales; family Iridaceae; genus Iris; species Iris pallida. The sequence continues at coordinate 15,177,423 of JANAVB010017999.1, read as the reverse complement.
GTTAACAACAAAATATCGCAAGCCCTGTTGGATGGCACAGACCATCGCTAGAAGCAGAGCAAGATGGCATCCAAAAGCCAGCTTTATAGCCGAAAATATCATGCCTCGGCTTATTCTCTCAATGGACCCCGAACCTCCAGGGACTACGCAGTCATGGAGCCATATCATCAGAAAAGCAGCTAGTACCGCCTTTTTTGACATCTTGAACTTGGCTTGCCAGAAGAAATGATAAATCAGGGAATTTCCCTAAGGATCATCATTATCTTCGGTATTCGCAGCTTCATGATCTGTCATCAGCTGATCTATCTCAGATATCGTCAAGGGTTTAGGAGACGAGAAGTAGACTGGGCCATTCCCCCTTCTCTGGTGAAAACATAGTTGGTCCAGGCCCTCGTATGCGGGAGGGACCCCTCGGTCTTATCCTTCTTCGTAATCTGGTGACAAATAAAAAAGTGACAAAGTAACTCTTTGTACACATTCATCATATTAGGGTTCTCCTTCTCCAAATCCAAGATCTCTACATTACTGGGGATGTATTTTGCATATAGCTCCATCTTCCAGGAAAGTTTAGATACCGCCTACATCTCGTGAAGAGCCAAACCCATCTCTCCGCCCGGAGTGAAGAAGGTGCACGTATGATGGTTGTACAGCTCTGCCAAAGAGACGAACATCGGCCAGTTAACCTTGATACCATATTGGGTGGCCCTGATGGCATAAAAAAGACCGACAACTTTTAGGGTGGCCTCGTAAGTGGAGAGCACCCATCCAGTAAGGCCACTCCAGAACGGAACAGAATGTCTCCAGCCTTCCATCCGTATCTTCCTTCCCGGATATGACTCCTTCTTCGACAGCATCAAGTTAGAGAGAGTCTCAGTAGCGTAGGGATGAAGATCAGTCGAGATATTGTTCAGTATAACACCCGGTTGTAGCCCCCTCATGGAGTAGGACGTGGAACCCTTGACTCACTTGAATATGTCCTTCTTCCGGTCACCAGAATCAAACTGGATCCTGCCAGAAACAACCCCAGGCAGTTCAGGGGTCAGGTCCCATTTTATTTTCCTCTGCACAGCCAGATCAGCAAATATTGACAGAGGGTATTGGCGCTTCATCGATGGCAGCCCTATTCTTCGGTCATTTAACGTAACTACCAAAGGATCTTCCTGATATATCATCGCGTCAACCTCGAATCCCACGCTGTCATCGAACAGGAAGTACGACTTCTTCCAACGACGTATCCCTCCGAGCTTCTCATCATTGAGCATTTACTTCAGAAAGGTTTTGCCCTGTTCAATTATGCCGATCGTCCGTTCCGTAGGTTGGTCATGACTGATTTTGGCCTCAATATTGCTGACCATGTTGGATATAAGGCTCGTGCCAAGGACGTGGCAAGCAGAACCGAAAGGGATACCGCCAAGCTTCGGGCAATCATGTTTATTACATGGACAGAAGAGAAAGTTAGACTCAGAAATTTGCAGAAAAAACTAAGTGCTGAAGGGCTCTTATACGCCCAAAAGGCTATGCGCCCAAAGAGCTATACGCCCAAAGGGCTATGCGCCCACCATCTTTATGCGCCTATTGCGCGCTATGCGCCCACGTGAAGATCCAGCCTTTTGCACACTATGCGACTGCCACTTGCTGACGTGGACAACGTATGAAGGATGGACCTATTCAAATTCCACCCCGATGAATATGTCAGTTTAGATTTTCGAGGAAGATCTCAACAGTCGTATCTCTTTGACAGGCTGGCCCAACACTATGCGCCCAAAGATAGCGCTGTGCTATGAGCCCACGATAAGACAGTCCATACTTCTTTCAAAGTATTTCGAACTCGTTCAAGTATCGAAAACTTTGAAGGGGGTCTTGTAGAAGCATGAAAATTTCAGTAATAAAGCCTTATACGCCCAAGTCAATGAGAACATATGCGCCCAAAGCAATGAAGCTCTATGCGCCCAAGTCATCCTGTGAAGCTCTATGCGCCCAAGCCGTCCTGTGAAGCTCTATGCGCCCAAGCCAAGTTCCCCTAGAAGGAGGGCACATAGCCTAAAATAGGGCTATGTGCCCAAGCCTGACTCAGTCAAAGCCATGATCAAAATGTGCACCGAAGCGTACGGCCACATCAGTCTCCACGAGCAATCGTGCACTGAAGCATGCGGCCACGTCAGCACCATGATCAACCTACGACTACGCAGCCTGCATGCGCCTACATCCTATGCATCCAAAGCAGGACTATGCGCCTACATAAAAACTAGTGTGTTTTCTCATGTGGGCACATAACATCATTCCAGCTTAGAAACTACTATAAAAAGGGGCCTCATCCCTCTTCAAAACACAGAACAGAGAGCATTTTCAAGAGCCAAATTGTTGCACTTCTTGCCAGTGAGCCGAGAGTTAGCAATTTTCTTAGGTTTTCTCCCACTTTTGTAATCAGAGTGTCAACGGAGTAAAGGAGTAACTGTCGCTCGATCTCCATCGTCCTATTCCCTAGAATTCTTTATTGTACTCGGGGATCCTCAGCGCAGGATCTCTTAGGTGTACTCGATTTGTGGTGCCTTGTGCCAATAAAAAAAACAATATTTTTTCTTTTTTTTGTGTATGTCCACAGTTATGTCCCTCTTTTCCTTATCTATTCAGTATATAGGTTCTAAAGTGTCAGTCCACGGCTTACCTGTAATGATCAGTCCATATATATATATTTTTGTTCAGTCGAGCCCCATATCCTGTTCTGTTCCTATGTCCATATACATATCAGTTCACTTCATGATGTATCAGTCCAGGTTATATGGAAGGGTTATGAGTATGTGGAGATAGGGGGAATGAGCTCGAGTTGGGATTACTTTAGTATAATATGATTGTTCAGTCTATGCTTAACATTTGTGTTCAGTCCTTGATTTTCAGTCATCAATTATACATGTGCAGTGCATCTGATTCATAGATCAGTCCACATATGGACAAATGATTGGCCTTATTATTTTACTGACCAATCCACCTGAGTTTTGGCATGTATCAGTCCAGATATCATTAGTTTCAGTCCAATATGTTGTCCATATGACTTCTAAGGTTCAGTTCCATATAGGCATGTCCTTTAACATTCAGTCCCAATAGATGTTCAGTCCTCTATGGACTTGTATCACCCGTTCCCAGTTATGAATTGGGAGTATATAGATATAGAGTGTAAAGAGGTGTATCCATACTTGGTATTTTGTGTCTCAATATATGGGTAGTATCCCATCTGTGGGTAATGCCTACAAGTCATATACAGGTTCAGGAGAGACCTACTCCTAGTAAAGTATATCAAGAACTTTAGTAAGGAAAAATGTAAAGTTCAGTTCACAGGTTACATAGTTATTTGAGTGCACCAGGTGTAAATGATGATGTGTGGAAGCATAGGTTTCAGAAATGGGAAGCAATAGGCTGCCTTTGAGTAGCAATTGGGTAAGAGAGTTGACAATAGCAACCGTAGCACCAATTATTGCAGGTTACCAAGTACAAGTCACATGCAATGGGGGAAAGTATAGCTCAGTCCTATATATATAAATGGGTAAATGGATGAAAAACCAATAAGAACATATGTCTACAGTATATGATACCATGTTAATAATTGTCAAGTAGGAAAATATCATAGGCAAACCCCGGGATACATATAGATAAGTTTAGGAAGAACTAAGAATGGGGTAGTAACCATATAGGTATAAGTTTGTCATACAAACCAAGCCAACCTATCTAGTTAAGGGGAAATCAGACTTGGTTTAGACCCCAAAACCTAAAACTCAATTAGATAGGATGTTCTTGTTTTCAAAATTATCTATTGACATTATGAATTTATAAATAGGTTCCTTCGAATTTGACTCATCACTTGATCCTTGTCCACAGCTCAGGACCACAGGTAAGTACACTCTCTGATTGCTTCCAAATCTTATAAATTTGTTCAGTACATATTATTCATATGTTTCTTACTTGATGACACGATGGACACACAAGAGGGTATCATGGACCCTATTTATCATGTTCTTGTCTTATTTACTGTTGTGTTTCATAGCTTGTCTGTGCCCATGTATACTGGTCGGGATGGGGAAATATCTTAGTAGACGTGTGAACTACCCCCATCCCAACATGTCTAATCTTGACTGATAGCAGCTGCACATGACACGTGCAGGATGCCGTATTTATCTCTTAGCCGTTCACATGTCGAAAAGGATATTTTAACACACTTAGATAGTTGTCTTATATCAATTCTTTACATTTTATCATTTACCATGTCACTATATGTTTACATTCTTTCTAGTTGACATACCATGTTCTGTGATTCATGCTTTCATTCTAGATATACCATATCATCAGCTTACTTTCTAGTTTCTTCCATATATGCTATATTCATGCACTGTCGAATCTATTATGTTGCGGATAGCTTTTCAGTTTGTGTGCTTGTTCCATTCCTGACTGGATAACCAATATTTTAGGTGATGAGTTAGAGGATTTCTGTACTACGTATTATGAGCATACTGTAGATCCTGATTTTGGTGCACAGGGCAAACTGGAGACTGCCTACACAGAGTTACCTGCTATAGATGATTTCTAGGAGATTTATTTAGCATTCTCACAGACTGGATTAGTTTGAGACTTTTAGATGTTATTTCTATTTTGTGACTCACGAGTTGGTTTGTGACTGTTCTTTTGTACATTCATCTGTGGAGACTGTCACTTTATACTTTTGATCTATGTTGGAGTTTGTCAGAATCATTTATCTTTCTCTCCAAACTGTGGTTACTTTATAAAATTCATCCCGTTTTGATTTACTTTGTAATGTGGTTTACATCGTGCAAATGTATATAAACTGCGTGGTTGCTTTTATAAATATGGAGATGACTAGACAACGTATTACCGCCGACTCTACGGCGTAGGATGGACATACCCACGGCTCTTGCCCAAATACTGGGTGCGGATCGTGACATAACCACAGAGGAAGAGAGGAAGAAATGGAGTTCTTCTGTAGTGAGACCAGACCCAGAGGAAAAATAACAAGTATAAAATTTGAAGAATTTGTTGGGAATGAAGCACGAAAACTATTCCCCCTAACCTGAAAGTCCTGCGAGAGAATCAAACAAAAGCACACAAACCAAAAATGCCAAACACAATCGCAGACACAAAGATTTTTGACGTGAAAAACCCTTACGTAAAAAACTACGGGACGATCGGAGTCTAACCCTGAAGAACCTCTACTAATGGAATAAAGAGAATACACCCTCTACAAGCTCCTTCCGATCCAACACGGATCACTGCAACTCACTTGAAAGAAGAAATTTTTTGATTGCGGACTCCAAAGAACAAGAGATGCCAAAAAATTATTCGAAGCAATCTCTCCTTCACAATAGTCTTTAATCCTCTCTCTCTCTCTCTCTCAAAGATTATAAAGCACTCTTGTTTTGAGATGAGTTTTCAACTAGCATGCATCACCCTTTTATAAGCCCTTGGTAATCTATACATAGAAGGCCAATATATATAGAAACTTCGAATATGCATCAATAATATATTTAATGAAAATCCAATCATAATTAGCTTGCCATAATTGGAAGCCCAATTATATAGAAAGCTACTATATGAAGGGTCCAATCATAAATATATGATCAAAGTAAATATGAAAATCCAATCATATATTTTCTTACCATATATGTTCCAAAATAGGATCCATGCACTCCCCGAGCTTCTCTGACACACGGATGGCGCTCGTCGCTCTTTGAGGTATACTCCACATAGGTTGGGAACCCCACCCACTCTAACATTTCTCTCCTTTCATAACTAGTTGGAGGAACTCGTCATCCTGACGATCCGCCTACAGTACTTAAACTTTCCCCTTGGTAGAACCTTCATGAGCATGTCCGCTCCATTGTCATCAGTTTGAACCTTCTCAAGCGTTGCGTCCTTCTTCTCAACCACATCCCGTATCTAATGATATCGAGTCTCAATGTGCTTGGACCGACTATGAAAAGTCTGGTTCTTCACAAGGTGAATGACACTCTGGCTATCGCAAAGCAAAGTATAGTACTCTTGCTTTAGTCCCACTTTCTACAGCAACTTCTTCATCCACATCAATTCCTTGCAAGCCTCTGTTGCCTCAATGTACTCTGCCTCTATCATCGACAAGGTAACACACTTTTACAACCGCGACTGCCATGATACCGCTCCACCAGCGAACATTATCACATAGCCTAAAGTCGATCGTCTCGTATCTACATCTCCAGCCATATCAGCATCGATATACCTAACCAGCTTCGGCTCGTCACCACCAAAAGAAAGTCTCTAATCAGCAGTGCCCTAAAGGTATCGTAGAATCCACTTGACCGCACTCCAATGTACCCTTCCAGGATTTGAAAGATACCTGCTAACTGTGCCAACTACATGAGCGATGTCTGGCCTCGTACACACCATAGCATACATAAGATTTCCTGCATCTGAGGCATATGGAACCCGCTCAATATCTTCTTTTTCGTCCTCGATAGATGGACACTGCTCCTCAGTGAACTTAAAGTGAGCCGTAAGGGGGCAACTCACTTTCTTCGACCCGTCCATCCCAAAATGCTGAAGTATCCGGTGAACGTACTTCTTTTGGGACAAGTATAGCAGCTTAGACTCTCTCTCTCGGCTGATCTCTATCCCAAGAATAGTCTTTGCTATACCCAAATCCTTCATAGAGAAGGCCGCACCCAGTTAACGCTTCAACTCTGCTATCCTAGTAGCATTTCGATCCACTAATAGCATGTCATCAACATAGAGCAATAAAATGATAAAATCATCCTCGATAAAGTACCTCATAAATACGCAGTGGTCCGACGTCGTCCGTGCATAACCATGCTCTCTTATAAATGACTCGAACTTCCTCTACCACTGCCTCGGAGCCTACTTCAGACCATACAAGCTCTTCCTCAACCGACAGACCAAATATGACTTGCCATTCTCACATAATCCCTTTGGCTGCTCCATGTATAACTCCTTCTCAAGATCACCATGAAGGAATACCGTCTTTATGTCCATCTGCTCGACCTCCAAGTCAAAACTGGCTGCTAATGCTAGTACCACCCGAATAGACGACTGCTTGACGACTGGCGAAAAGATCTCATCATAATCTACCCCTTTCCGCTGACCGTATCCTTTAACTACCAGTCTCGCTTTATATCGAGAGCGAGTAGCATCATCCGTCTGCTTCACTCTAAACACCCATCAATTCTTCAAAACATTCTTGCCCTTTGGCAACCGCACCAGCTCATAAGTGGAATTGGCATATAAGAAACTCATCTCCTCCTACATAGCCTGTATCTACTCCTGCCTGTGTTCGTCTTCCATAGCCTCTGTAAAGCTTTCAGGCTCTTCCCCGTTAGTCAGTAGCACATACTCACCCGGTGAGTATCTCGTAGATAGTCGACGATCTCTGTCGCTCCTTCTCAGTGGAGCCACTGGTGCTGGCTGTATACCAACAATCTCCACCGCTTCAGGAATAGCCTCTCCGGCATGCTCATTCTCCTAAGGGACATCCTGACCACCATCAGCAGGCTGATGATCAAGGTTAGGAGCAACTCCATGCACTGGCTCCCCCATAACCGGATCCTCTGCGATGTCCTCTAGAAACTGCTCGAAGCAAAATGACTCTATCTCAGGCAATTTCAGAGCCTCCGAATGCGTCTCGGAATCCTGAGTGTTGGTCATGGTCTGATCCTCGACGAATACCACGTCCCTGCTTTTATAGAGCTTTTTTTCCACTGGGTCGTAGAGTCTATAGCTAAACTCATCCCGACCGTAGCCAACAAAGACGTATCGCCTCGTCTTCGGCTCAAGTTTGGACCTCTCGTCCTTCGATATATACACGAAGGCCTTACAACCAAACACTCGTAGGTGATTGTATGATGGATCTTTGTCCTACCATACTTTGTCAGGCACATTACCCTGCAAATGAGCACTATGAGATAAATTAATAACATAAGCAGCTGTGAGAAGAGTCTCACCCTAATAATTGCCTGGCAAATTTGCTTCTGACAGCAAATACCGTACCCTCTCCATCAGTATCCTGTTCATGCGCTCTGCTATACCATTGAGCTGAGGTGTCTTGGGCGGAGTCTTTTGGTGTCGTATGCCTTGTTCTTTGTAATACGTATCAAAGGGACCAATGTATTCGCCGCCGTTGTCGGACCGAACATACAATAACTTTTTGCCCGTCTCTCTTTCAACAGAGGTCTGAAACTCTTTGAAAGTGGGCAGCACCTGATCCTTAGTCTTTAAGGCATAGACCCAAACCTTCCTGGAACAGTCATCAATAAAAGTTACAAAGTAAGAAGCACCACCAATAGATTTTACCTTTATAGGACCGCAGACATCCGAGTGAATCAACTCGAGCAACGCCGGCTTCCTTGAACTTGGGTGACGTTGGAAAGATACCCTATTTTGCTTTCCAGCTAAGCAGTGCATATATTTCTCCAACTTTGTAGACTTGAGCCCTAGAATCACCTTCATGTTCACCAAGTAGCTCATCCCCTTCTCGCTGATATATCTGAGCCGCCTGTGCCACAACTCGGTAGACGCATCATTGACTGCGTTCATCTCCTGTGCGCTCCCCTCCATATAGTAGAGACCAGACTTCTTGCTTCTTCTTGCAATCACTATCAAACCTCTGGAAAGCTTCCACTGACTATTTCCAAAGAGACTGAAGAATTCCTCGTCATCCAAACTTCCAACCGACACCAGGTTGAAACGAATATCAGGGACATGACGAACATCTTTGAGAACAAAAACTGCACCCATCTTCGTCCTCAAATGTACATCTCCAATGGCAACTACCTTCGACACATCTCCATTATCCATCTTCAACACTCCACAGTCGTCTGTCGTATAAGTGGCAAATAGTGCCCTGTTATGAGATACGTGTGTCACTCCCATTTTCCGTTATACGTATTTCCAGTGTACATGTACGAATTTTAACCCGTATATTATTTACTATATTTCCGTATTTCTTTATTGCTTGCCTTGATGTCTATTGACTAGGATTAACCTTGGGTTGGTTTGGTCCAACTTGACTTGCTTTTGATGGCTTGATTTGGTTTATTTTGATGGTTGGTTCCACATGTTGAACTATCCCATCTTTTTATAAACCCCCAACTACTTTCTCTCTCTTTTCTTACTCTTTATTACTTCTTCTTCTTCCTCATAACTCTCTCCACCTACCAAGAAACCCTAAGCAAGTGCAACTTGCTTCATGGAGGAACCCATGTATTGTCTTTCTTATATGATTCTATGACACTTTAGAACTTAGCATTTTTAATTTGGTTGATATTTTCTTGTAGATCTAAGTTTGTGCCATTTTTGATTTTCTTGGGTTTCGATCTATCAAACTTACTTGTTTTCGAAAACTAAGTGTTTCATGTGGCAGAAAATTTGTGTCACTCCCGTTTTCCGTTATACGTATTTCCATATGCGTATACGAAATCTCTGACATTTGTCAGGTGAACCGTAGTTGGACTTGACTTCCTAGCCTAGTCTTGGTTGGTCATGACTTGGCTTGGTTTATTTTGGTTTGGCTTGGTTTGATTGGGCTTGGTTCATTATGAGAAACCCTTCCCCTTTAAAACCCAACCACCCCTCTCTCTCTCTTCATTACATCCATTAATTTTTTAAACTTCTTCTTCCTCCTCCATTAACCTCTCCCAAACCCTTAGGTAAGTGCAACTTGCTTCATGGAGGAACTCCATTTTATTTGTTCTATTGTCTTCCCTACAAGTTTCTAAGACTATTTAGTACTTAGCATTTTTGGTTGTAGAAGATTGATTCTTGTAGATCTAAGTTTTCTTAAATCTTACTTTTTTTGGGTTTTGATCTATCAAAATTTATTATTTTCATGTTTTGATTGTTCTATGTTGTGGAGAATTTGATTTTACCCAAAATGGACCTTTGAAAACCCAGATTTTGATTTATTTTGAGTGATTTATGGACCTTGGAAGTTCATAGGTTCTATGGTTCTTCTTCTCGGGTTGGAAAAGAAGAACAGTGTGTGGGCTCATGGCATTTTATGCGCCCACAGTAACTTCAGCCTTGGGCGCATAGCCCTTTATATGCGCCCAAGCTCCCAGCCTTCCTCAGTGTGGGCGCATGGCTTTATATGCACCCATGACTTTTGGTTGCTTATGCACATAACTTCAGATATGTGTAAAGTCATAATGTCCCATTGCTATGGGCGCGTAGCCCTTATTATGTGCCCACATGGCCAGTATAGATGGCTCCTGATTTAGCTTCCCATTGCTCCCTGCCTTAATCATATGGGCGCATAGACCATAGGTGCATGTATGTGGGCGCATAGGCCATGGGCGCATGCACTCTCTTGTGCATTCCTTCCATAACATATGCCCTACATGATGTATTTAGTCCTAGGCGCATACATGTGGGCGCATGCCCTTAGGCGCATAGCCTTGGGTGCTTGCCACTATTAGCACATCCATTTTTGGGTGCATGCTCTTCATGACACCCCATTGACCCCTTGTGCCATCTCTTAGAAATATCCATACTGTCCCCATGGTCCATAGTGTGAGTTGTGACTTTGTTCATACTCTTTACATGACTGGTCCTATAATGTTATTTTCCACGTTGTATATATACTCGGAGCCTTAAACACGATCTTGGTATGGCACATACACTCTCTAACAATTCCTTGATAGTGGCCCGTCGTGGTGTACTTACATTAACACGACATGACAATATGACTTTATATGATATGATAATCTGAGATAGTGACCCGTTGTGGTGCACTCTAGACAAGCAACTTGACATGATAATTCTTGATAGTGGTCCGTCTTAACGCACTCTTGACAAGTAATCTTGATAAGTATGTCTAACATATAATCTTGAACCGGATCCAAGCGATAGCCATGAGCACTTGCTTAACAAGGCTTCTCGCTTGATCGATCATTATTTTCAGTTACATAACTTATCCTGTTGCGACGGCTATCTTGACATGCTGATTAATAACTCGTCTTAACACCGTGGATGATTGTTCTTAAATGTGCTTGTATAAGCTACCATTCTTGTCTTGCATCATGTCTAGGACTTGCATCCATGGTTACCACGGTCAGGGATTCATGCTGAATCTGACTAGGTTAATTACTAGATTGATCAAAGTAGTTCATAGAGAGAGATATTTCTAGTTACAGACGATCCCGTTATCCCGGCCACACCTGATGGACTTGTAGCCTGCCGTCGAGTAGGGCACATTTCCAGCCCACTGTCATGTGGGGTACTTCTTGAAACAAGTAATATGCATACTGTTATGTGTTGCACTCTAAGTCACCTAATAATTCTTGATAACTCTTACATGAACCTCGCCTGGATAACCTGGATGGCTGCAGGGCTTGTGACTGCTGGAACATCTCGTTGTATCTTGCTAGTAATTAGGCTTGTGATAACCCTAGCTAGTTAAAGTATCAAGCCGTACTCTTTGCTTGGCCGTGAATATTGGTTGGGTCCTATCTTGTCTAGTCTTGTCTAGATCTAGTACATGGCTATCTCAAGACATGCTTGTTTATACTTTACTGTATCGATAATTGGTCAGAGACTAAGTTTTGTTCAGGTGAAGGGTTACAACCCCGGTCCTTGTTTGGTTTATCGATTGTAACCTGGTTACCGGAATGGTCCTTTAGTTATCTTATCGTTTATCGCCTTGTTTCTCTAACTCATGTCTTTCGTTATCATTGATGTATTTATGTGCTAATATGCTAGTTTTAGTTCTTAAGTGAAGCCTCCCTTGTGGCACTAGCTCTATCTGGGGTCTGATCCAGTTGGTTTTGTATGGCCAGATTTTGGAGTAGCTTTCGAGGATCTTCCAGCCTTCCAGCCAGATGGTGAACACTAGACACAACCCTGGCAACGAGTGGGTTTTATTTTGCTCTCCCGCTCTATTATAAAATTATTCTTTTGAGGGGTTTAGCCGTCGAGCAAGTGTTAGCTCGTGTTGAATATTTGTATTTCTTATCTGCCTAAGGGCTGTAACATGATTGACAAATCCTAGGGTTGATCATGTATGACCGAAACTCTTGCTAGTCCTCGTATTTTGTACGACTAGCTTCATGATCATCTATATATAAAATGTATGGGATGCCTTACTATTGAGTATCTGATGGTCTAACATCTTGTTATATTTACTTGCTTGCTTGAGATTGAAATACTAGGTTTGTACTTGATCATAAGAGACTGTTGGCTTGAAGTTAAACCCTCATGCATCTAGACAGTCGTGACCGTACATCGAGGTGGGATATACTTCTATGTACATAGCTGGTTGTGTCTGTCCCCCGCTCTCCAATATTCTGGTTCTGGGGCATGACACGGTTTAAGTGGTGGCCCATGCAAGGTCTTGTAAATCAAGAATGTGTGAGGGTTTTACCGAATAGATATCTCAGTCAGCACTCGCATTTGATCTCTACTCGTGTCTTCTAATCTTTCTGAAATTTTGACCTGATAACAAGTTTAAGATCCTTGATCTATCTTGGTCCATCCTTATTGTTCCCCATGTCATTGCTTCAGTGGTATTGTTCCTACCGATCAGTCGGGAGGAGCTCAACCAGCACCCCAGCAGCAACAAGAAGACCAAGCCCAACACTCGGGAGCAGCATCCCGAGCCATGCACCGTGATGACCCAGAGCCTCCAGTTCAGCCAATCCAGCCTGCAGAGTCCTATAACAGGGACTTGATTGGACTTATCAGGGAATTGCTTGCATCATAAGATCTTCGGAGCGATGCCCTGCACTAGACAGTACAAGATGCCATGGGCAGAGTTGGTTACCAAGGAAACAATGTAACTAACAATTTCAAGTGTCTGAACCCTCCTTTCTTTGACGGCAGCGAGGATGCGATCGTAGCTGATGCCTGGCTCCAGGACATCGAGATTATCTTGGAAGCAACCAAGACTCCAGAGGAAGAGAAGGTGGTCGTAGTGCACCTACAGTTATTGGACTTAGCCCGCACCTGGTGGACGATGTTAGCAGTTGGATCGGCGACGCCTGTTCTATAGGCGATATTCAGTGACAAGTTTCAGATCAAGCACTTTGATGCAGTTGTTCGACATGATCTGCAAACGAGATTCACCAATTTGAAGCAGATGAGCAGGAGGGTCGATGGACATACGGCCGAGTTTTCAAGACTGAGTCAGTTTGCTCCCACCTTGGTGGCAACTGAGTTGAACCGAGCCCAGCGATTCCAGTAGGGGCTCTACCTAGAGATTATTCTAGTGGTGGAGCAGTTTGAGCATCAGACTTTTGATGCTATCTTAAGGGCAGCTAGGAAGCACGAGTATACCTCGCAGAGGATCGTGGACCGAACCGGAAGCAGGAAGAGGTCCCATGGGTAGATGAGTCTATCCTCAGCGCCAGCCTCGACATCTAGGGATTTTACTATAGGAGATCCTAGGAGGACGACCACAGTTTCGTCGGTTCAGCACTCGACGTCGACGTATCCTCAGCAGTAGAAGCAGAAGCAGTCTTCTGCAATGGGCTGCACTCATTATGGAAAGCCAGGGCACGTTGTTTCGGAGTATCGTAGAGCACAGGGATTGTACTTGGCTTGTGGGGCACCAGACCACATGATAGGGTCCTGTCCGAATAGAGCCAGTTCATCATCGTCGAACCTAACTAGTTCATTGGTTAGGGGACCAGCCCCAGCACCAGTGCAGCAACAACAGTACCAGCCTCCGAGACCATTGCCGCCTCAGGCACAAGCCTTCCAGCAGTAGAGACCCCAGCAGTATGCCCAGAGCCAAGCTCAGATGAAGAACCAACAGAGAGGTTTCCAGCAGAGTGTCTTCCTTATGCCTCATGCCTTTTAATTACTTACTTGTATGTATGATTGCTTGACTAGTTGCTAGTCGTAGATGGCTTGTGCTTTAGTATAGCTTGCCCCGACATCTCTAGTCTCTTAATTAAATTCCGAGGACGAAATTGTTTTAAGGTGGGTAGAGTTGTCACTCCCGTTTTCCGTTATATGTATTTCTATATGCATATACGAGATCTCTGACGTTTGTCAGGTGAACCATAGTTGGACTTGACTTGCTAGCCTAGTCTCGGTTGGTCATGACTTGGCTTGGTTTATTTTGGTTTGGCTTGGTTTGATTGGGCTTGGTTTATTATGAGAAACCCTCCCCCTTTAAAACCTAACCACCCCTTTCTCTCTCTTTATTACTTCCATTTATTTTCTAAACTTCTTCTTCCTCCTCCAATAACCTCTCCCAAACCCTTAGGCAAGTGCAACTTGCTTTATGGAGGAACTCTATTTTATTTGTTCTATTGTCTTTCCTACAAGCTTCTAAGACTATTTAGTACTTAGCATTTTTGGTTTTGGAGGATTAATTCTTGTAGATCTAAGTTTTCTTAAATATTGCTTTTCTTGGGTTTTGATCTATCAAACTTTATTATTTTTATGTTTTGATTGTTCTATGTTGTAGAGAATTTGATTTTATCTAAAATGGACCTTTGAAAACCCGGATTTTGATTTATTTTGAGTGATTTATGGACCTTAGAAGTTTATGGGTTCCATGGTTCTTCTTCTCGGGTTGGAGAAGAAGAACAGTGTGTGGGTACATGGCATTTTATACGCCCACAGTGACTTCAGCCTTGGGCGTATAGCCCTTTATATGCGCCCAAGCTCCCTGTCTTCCTCAGTGTGGGCGCATGGCTTTATATGCACCCATGACTTTTGGTTGCTTATGCACATAACTTTAGATATGTGTTAATCATATTGTCCCTTTGCCGTGGGCGCGTAGCCCTTATTATGCGCCCACATGGCTAGTATAGATGGCTCCTGACTTAGCTTTCCATTGCTCCCTGCCTTCCTCATATGGGCGAATGCACTCTCTTGTGCATTCCTTCCATAGCATATGCCCTACATGATGTGTTTAGTCCTAGGCACATACATGTGGGCGCATGCCCTTAGCCGCATAGCCTTGGGCGTATGCCACTATCAGCACATCCATTTTTGGGTGCATGCTCTTCATGACACCCCATTGATCCCTTGTGCCATCTCTTACAATTATTCGTACTGTCCCCATGGTCCTTAGTGTGAGTTGTTATTTTGTTCGTACTCTTTACTTGACTGGTCCTAAAATGTTATTTTTCATGTTGCACATATATTTGGAGCCTTAAACATGATCTTGGTATGGCAAGTATACTCTCTAACCACTCCTTGATAGTGGCCCGTCGTGGTGCACTTATATGAACACGACATGACAATATGACTTTACATGATATGATAATCTGAGAGAGTGACCCGTTGTGGTACACTCTTGACAAGCAACTTGACATGATAATTCTTGATAGTGGTCCGTCGTGACGCACTCTTGATAAGTAAGTCTAACATGTAATCTTGAATGATGTTGCGACGGCTATCTTGACATGCTGATTAAAAACTCGTCTTGACACTGTGGGTGATTGTTCTTGAATGTGCTTGTATAAGCTACAGTCTTGTCTCGCATCATGTCTAGGACTTGCGTCCCTGGTTACCACGGTCAGGGATTCATGCTTAATCTGACTTGGTTAATTACTAGATTGATCAAAGTAGTTCATAGAGAAAGAGAGATATTTCCAGTTACAGACGATCCCGTTATCCCGGCCACACCTGATGGACTTGTAGCCTGCCGTCGAGTAGGGCACATTTCTAGCCCACTGTCATGTGGGACACTTCTTGAAACAAGTAATATACACACTGTCATGTGTTGTACTCTAAGTCACCTAATAATTCTTGATAACTCTTACATGAACCTCGCCTGGATAACCTGGATATCTGCAGGGCTTGTGACTGCTGGAACATCTTGTTGCATCTTGCTAGTAATTAGGCTTGTGATAATCCTAGTTAGTTAAAGTATCAAGCTGTACTCTTTGCTTTGCCGTGAATATTGGTTGGGTCCTATCTTGTCTAGTCTTGTCTAGATCCAGTACATGGCTATCTCAAGACATGCTTATTTATGCTTTACTGTATCGATAATTGGTCAGAGACTAAGTTTTGTTCAGGTGAAGGGTTACAACCTCGGTCCTTGTTTGGTTTAAGGGTTGTAACTTGGTTACCGGAATGGCCTTTAGTTATCTTATCGTTTATCGCCTTGTTTCTCTAACTCATGTCTTTTGTTATCATTGATGTATTTATGTGCTAATATGCTAGTTTTAGTTCTTAAGTGAAGCCTCCCTTGTGGCACTTGCTCTTTCTGGGGTCTGATCCAGCTGGTTTTGTATGGCCAGATTTTGGAGTAGCTCCCGAGGATCTTCCAGCCTTCCAGCCAGATGGTGAACACTAGACGCAACCCTGGCAACGAGTGGGTTTTATTTTGCTCTCCCGCTCTATTGTAAAATTATTCTTTTGAGGCGTTTAGCCGCCAAGCAAGTGTTAGCTCGTGTTGAATACTTATATTTCTTGTCTGCCTAAGGGATGTAACATGATTGACGAATCCTAGGGTTGATCGTGTATGATCGAAACTCTTGCTAGTCCTCGCATTTTTTACAACTAGCTTCATGACCATCTATATATGAAATGTATGGGATGTGTCACGACCCGCACCCGCTTTTTGGATACGAGACGTGTCCAAGCCAGCCTACGCCGCAGAGTCGACGGTAGAACCCTATCACGGTCATGATACTCAAAATCACAAAATAACAACTTTATTGCTCATTCACATTTCTAAGATTTATTACAACAGTTACAAGATTTATATCTAAAAGAAAATACAAAATCCTTACACATGTTTGCAATGGCTACAACATCTATCTAAAGTCTAGATTTTGGCCTGCAAGTACACCCGTATCTCCCAATGCTAAGAGAAACCACAACTAACCTGAAAATTGTTGGTTTTCAGTCAGGAATGGAACAAGCACACAAATCGACGACAATACGAAAACACAATAGAATTAACAAGACATGAAAATAACATACGAGAGATGAAAACTAGAAAGTAACTGATGACATGACAAGTGGTGAAGAAGACGAGAAAAATAAATAAAATACAACTATCTATGTGATTTAAAATATCAGTTTCGACATGTGAACGGCTAGGGGGTAAATCCGGCACCCTGCACGTGTCGTGTGCAGCTGCTATTCTCCACGAAAGACACGGGAGATGGGTAAGGGGTAGTCCACATGTCTACTAAGATATTCTCCCCCCCCCCCCGACTACTCATGGACTCGAACAAGTCACGAAACACGAAAACATGACAATCAAGAAATAATGTATGTAGATATCCATGACAGTAATCCGTGTAACAATGTGTCAACAAACAAGATAACGTATGCATAAACATGAAATGGAAAGACTACTATGAATCGAAAGCAATCAGAAAGTGCACTTGCCTGTAGTCCTTTGCTGGTGAAACCGATAATCCATTGTGCCATGATAGTCCAGTTGGCTAGGGTCAATGCGACGAAGTTCGTGTTTGGCAAAGAGATGGAGTACGATTAGATTGGTCATGATCAAGATTAATCAAAGAGGAATTCTTTTAAGAAACATAATTCTTAATTTAGAGAATTATATATATATATATATATATATATATATATATATATATATATATATATATATATATATTTATAAACTATTTACAAATTACCATCCCTTTTTGAAACTACTAATAATATTTGTATCCATTTTTTTAGAAAATAGTTTTGACGTCGAAACTATTATTTCTAATATTTAAATAACTATTTTTTTGACAAACTATAGAGAAATCACTTTGAAGTCCAATTATAATTTAACTAATTGGTAAAATAATATATATTTTTTTGAGATCAAGAAACCATATTTAAGAGTATCAGAAACAAGTTAAAATAATATTTCAAGCTTTCAAAAGCCAAGTTGAAATTACAATTAAGGCCTAAACTCAACACTATCCGAAATTACTTAATATGTATGTATTTATTAAAATAACTATAGCAAGAAATTCTAACAATACTAATAACATCAACAAAATAATATTGTTTTTAAGGAAAATAATAATACATATACATATGTTATAATGGTTAATAAATGGTAATAACCGTAATCAAAATAATTATATCGGTATAGGCACATATTATAACAGCATATAGCTTTATTAATAATCCAATTAATAAGTATATTACAATCCCAGTAGGTATTTACTAAAAATAAAAATACGAATAAAATAGACAAGAAGGAGAGCTTCCTTCCTCTCTGTTGTTGGTATAGTAAATAGTTATCTATAATATTTTCGGAAACTATATCTTATTAGCAAAAAAAACTCTAAACAAATACTTTGGAAAAATATAAATAGTTATTTTAGGCTAACACTCCAATTATTGTCAAATATATTTTCAGTAAAAACCATTTCTAAAATAATATTAAATTTGGAGATGTATATTAGACAACATTAAAAACTAGTAACAAATGGTAATAATAATTAACAAAGATACTAGTAAACATACTATATTATTATATATTTATTTTATACAAAACTGCCAATATTAGCTCTATTTACAGAGCCTCTTTTATCGTGTACAAAATAATGACATTAGCTCTGTTCCAAAGCCTTCTTTAATAAAGAAAGGGGATGGAATCAAAGAGAGGAAAGAGAGTTAGAGAGGGGTTGCTCACCGAGAGAGGCTCGGCGACAGCCAGTGGTCGTCTCGGTCGGAGGCCGAGCGCGCTCGAACGGTGGATCCGGTGCCCAGCTCTCGGCGGTCAGCGATCGACGGCGCAGGACGGGGTGACGCGGGGGCTCGCCGAGACTCGGCACGGAAACCCGGCGTCGACTGCGGATCGGGAGCACAGGTTGATGGGCGCGCACGGACAGCTTCACCACGGAGAAGAGTCGTGCCCGTAGCGGTGGCACTCCGGCGTCGAGTCGCCGGTGGAGAGGCTCGCAGCCCGGTCGAGCGCAGGTGGCGTTCGACGACATCACGGCGGCGGCGGCTATCATCGAGCTCGTGGCGGCTGAAGAGGACTCGACATGGCTTCGGCGGGTCGCTCGTCGCGGTTTGGGCGCCGGCGGCTTAGATGCTCAGGCAAGGATGTTAGGCGTAGCTCCTTCGAGGGAGTGCACCGATGAACGGGTGGTCCCGGTCCGACATACGGCTCAGGGATGGCCGGAGGGGTCTCGGCACGTCGTGCAGTCTGCTGGTGAGATGCACGAGTAAGGGGGCGCTCGCCCAAAGGCAGACGGGGATGCGAGCCGGTCGGGGAGTCGTGTCCGGTTTGTAACCTTCTTTGTAGTCTTGTAATATAGTGGAATAAGATGGATCAGACTCGGACGCACGGGTCCGGACACGATTGATTCTGTAATTCTCTGTTGTGGACACACAGACACAACCGGACACGAATATGCTGTTGGCTGTGTTGTGGTGGCATCGATGGTGAGGGTGCATTGGCGCTCGTAGTCAACGGACAGCCGGTGGGTGGCCGAGAGAAAACTGGTAGTGTACTCCAGCAGTAACGGGTCGCACCGGAGGGAAGAGCGGTGGTGACAATGGTGGTGGTTCGGGTTTTCGACGGGTTCAGAGATGGCGTGGAAAAACTAGGGCAGCCGGAGGAGAAGGCAGCGCGTGGCTGCTCGACCTCTCGGTGGTTTGGGCTCAAGACGACAGGGATGACAAAGTTTATGGGTGCATAGAATGATATATGCACAACTTTATTTATATAGATAACTAGATAGATTAGGTAGATAACCTAATTGGTTTACTAGGATTGGTTTAAATCTGATCCTTTGCATCCACGACGGGTCCAAAATTTGAGTCCATCGAAACATAGGAATGGCCAATAGAAAGAGTTCTGCTGGTTGATATGCATATTAGGAGAAGAAAATCTTAGCAGTTTTATGTACATGTCTATACATTAAGGCCTCGTTTGGTTCGCGGAATGGAAGGGAAAGGAAATCAATTCCTTGTCATTTCCTTTCCTTTGGGAAACTTTAATTCCTATTGATTTTCCTTTCTGATGTTTGGCAATGCCAAGAAATTTGGAAAGGAAAGTGAATACTTCAATGTGGGAAAGTGATTCCTTCCTTGGATGGATGGAATCACTTTCCCCCCTAATTTCCCTTCTATTGGGAATCACTTTCCTTTCCTCCTCAATTCCTTGGACGCCCAAACATAGGAAAGTAATCACTTTCCTTTCCCAACCGGAAGATTCCGCCAACCAAACGAGGCCTAAGGGAAATAATATGATAGGTGTGCATACAGATTCCTACTCATTTAGGATATACTCAATATCCTTTACGTATGTATAAATTTGAATATGTAAATACGTAGATATCTACTAAATATGTAATCCGATCAACTAATACTTAATAATATTATTCATTTATTAAAATAAAACCAAAATTAATCCTAATCCAATAATAATTAAAATCAATATTAATATGAATGAATAGTTGATAATATAAAGTAGTTTAAAAAAATTGATTTCCATAAATACCATCTTATTAAAAATAATCGATTTTAAAATAATATTTAGTATTATCAAATATATGCACAGATATATTTTCGTAAATACAACCTTATCTCAAATAATATAGCTATAACTTTTATTAGTCGGGACAATAGTTAATAAATTAAAACTGAAATTAGTTATAACTGTAATAATTTTAAACTAGTAAATAATCATCAAGGTAATAAAATGTTTTTAATAAACCCAAACCTAAAATATTTTGGCAACCCCCTTTTTTTGTCCTTTGAAACTATTTATGATTTTCTTCGTAAAATAAATATATCTTTTTAACACAATATTTAAAATAAAACAACTAGTATAAAATAAAAGACATTTTTTGAAAATGGGGGTTACATGACGCCATACTATTGAGTATCTGATGGTCTAACATCTTGTTACATTTACTTGCTTGCTTGAGATTGAAATACTAGGCTTGTACTTGACCATAAGAGGCTGTTGGCTTGAAGTTAAACCCTCATGCATCTAGACAGCAGTGACCGTACATCGAGGTTGGTTACACTTCTATGTACGTAGCTGGCAGTGTTTGTCCCCCGCTCTCAAGTATTCTGGTTCTTGGGCGTGACACGGTTTAAGTGGTGGCCCACGCAAGGTCTTGTAAATCAAGAATGTGTGAGGGTTTTACCGAATAGATGTCTCAATTAACACTCGCCTTTGATCTCTACTCGTGTCTTCTAATCTTCCTGAAATCTTCACCTGATAACATATTTAAGATCCTTGATCTATCTTGGTCCATCCTTATTGTTCCCCATGTCATTGCTTCAGTGGCATTATTCCTACCGATCAACCGGGAGGAGCTCAACCAACACCCCAGCAGCAACAAGAAGACTAAGTCCAGCACTCGGGAGCAGTATCCCGAGCCATGCACCCAGATGACCCAGAGCCTCCAGTTCAGCCAGTCCAGCCTGTAGAGTCTGACAACAGGGACTTGATTGGACTTATCAGAGAATTGCTTGCATCACAGGATCTTCAGAGCGATGCCCTGCACCAGACAGTACAAGATGCCATGGGAAGAGTTGGTTACCAAAGAAACAATGTAGCTAACAATTTTAAGCGTCTGAACCCTCCTTTCTTTGACGGCAGCGAGGACGTGATTGCAGCTGATGCCTGGCTCCAGGACATCGAGATTATCTTGGGAGCAACCAAGACTGCAGAGGAAGAGAAGGTGGCCGTAGTGCACCTACAGTTATTGGACTTAGCCCGTACCTGGTGGGTGATGTTAGCAGTTGGATTGGCGACGCCTGTCCTATGGGAGATAAGTTTCAGATCATGCACTTTGATGCAGTGGCTCGACATGATCTGCAAACAAGATTCACCAATTTGAAGCAGATGAGCAGGACGGTCGATGGATATGCGGTCGAGTTTTTAAGACTGAGTCAGTTTGCTCCCACCTTGGTGCCAACCGAGTTAAACCGAGCCCAGCAATTCCAGCAGGGGCTCCACCTAGAGATTATTCTAGCGGTGGAGCAGTTCGAGCATCAAATTTTTGATGCTGTCTTAAGGGTAGCTAGGAAGCACGAGTATACCTCATAGAGGTTCGTGGACCGAACCGGTAGCAGGAAGAGGTCCCATGGGCAGATGAGTCTATCCTCAGTGCCAGCCCCGGCAGCTAGGGCTTTGACTCTTGGATCTCCTAGGAGGGCGACCATTGTTTCATCGGTTCAGCACTCGACGCTGACGTATCCTCATCATAGAAGCAGAAGTAGTCTTCTGCAATGGGCTGCACTCATTGTGGAAAGCCAGGACACGTTGTTTCTGAGTGTCGCAAAGCACAGGGATTGTGCTTGGCTTATGAAGCACCGGACCACATGATAGGGTCCTGTCCGAATAGAGCCAATTCATCATCGTCGAACCTAACTAGTCCATCGGTTAGGGGACCAGCCCCAGCACCAGTACAGCAGCAACAACAGCAGCAGTACCAGCCTCCGAGGCTATTGTCGCCTCAGGCATAAGCCTTCCAGCAGTAGAGACCCCAGTAGTATGCTCAGACCCAAGCTCAGATGCAGAACCGGCAGAGAGGTTTCCAGCAGAGTGTCTTTCTTATGCCTTTTAATTCCTTACTTTCATGTATGATTGCTTGACTGGTTGCTAGTCGTAGATGGCTTGTGCTTTAGTATAGCTTGCCCCGACATCTCTAGCCTCTTGATTAAATTTCGAGGACAGAATTCTTTTAAGGTGGGTAGAGTTGTCACTCCCGTTTCCCGTTATACGTATTTCTATATGCGTATACGAGATCTCTGACGTTTGTCAGATGAACCGTAGTTGGACTTGACTTGCTAGTCTAGTCTTGGTTGGTCATGACTTGGCTTGGTTTATTTTGGTTTGGCTTGGTTTGATTGGGCTTGGTTCATTATGAGAAACCCTCCCCCTTTAAAACCCAACCACCCCTTTCTCTCTCTTCATTACTTCCATTTATTTTCTAAACTTCTTCTTCCTCCTCCATTAACCTCTCCTAAACCCTTAGGCAAGTGCAACTTGCTTCATGGAGGAACTCCATTTTATTTGTTCCATTGTCTTTCCTACAAGCTTTTAAGACTATTTAGTACTTAGCATTTTTTGTTTTGGAGGATTAATTCTTGTAGATATAAGTTTTCTTAAATCTTGCTTTTCTTGGATTTTGATCTATCAAACTTTATTATTCTTTATGTTTTAATTGTTCAATGTTGTAGAGAATTTGATTTTACCCAAAATGGACCTTTGAAAATCCGGATTTCGATTTATTTTGAGTGATTTATGGACCTTGGAAGTTCATGGGTTCCATGGTTCTTCTTCTCGGGTTGGAGAAGAAGAACAGTGTATGGGCGCATGACATTTTATGCACCCACAGTGACTTCAGCCTTGGGCGCATAGCCCTTTACATGCGCCCAAGCTCCCTGCCTTCCTCAGTGTGGGCGCATGGCTTTATATGCGCCCATGACTTTTGGTTGCTTATGCACATAACTTCAGATGTGTGTTAAGTCATAGTGTCCCTTTGCTGTGGGCGTATAGCCCTTATTATACACCCACATGGCCAGTATAGATGGCTCCTGACTTAGCTTCCCATTGCTCCCTGCCTTCCTCATATGGGCGTATAGACCATAGGTGCATGTATGTAGGCGCATAGGCCATGGGCACATGCACTCTCTTGTGCATTCCTTCCATAGCAGATGCCCTACATAATGTGTTTAGTGCTAGGCGCATACCTGTGGGCGCATGCCCTTGTGCGCATAGCCTTGGGCGCATGCCACTATCAGCACATCCATTTTTGGGTGCATGCTCTTCATGACACCCCATTGACCCCTTGTGCCATCTCTTACAAATATCCATACTGTCCCCATGGTCCTTAGTGTGAGTTGTGATTTTGTTCGTACTCTTTACTTGCCTGGTCCTATAATGTTATTTGCCATGTTGCACATATACTCGGAGCCTTAAACACGATCTTGGTATGGCACGTACACTCTTTAACAACTCCTTGATAGTGGTCCGCCGTGGTGTACTTACATGAACACGACATAACAATGTGAATTTACATAATATGATAATCTGAGATAGTGACCCGTTGTGGTGCACTCTTGACAAGCAACTTGACATGGTAATTTTTTGATAGTGGTCCGTCGTGACGCACTCTTGACAAATAATCTTGATAAGTAAGTCTAACATGTAATCTTGAATGTTGTTGCGACGGCTATCTTGACATGCTGATTAATAACTCGTCGTGACACCGTGGGTGATTGTTCTTGAACGTTCTTGTATAAGCTGCCAGTCTTGTCTCGTATCATTTCTAGGACTTGCTTCCCTGGTTACCACGGTCAGGGATTCATGCTGAATCTGACTAGGTTAATTACTAGATTGATCAAAGTAATTCATAGAGAGAGATATTTCCAGTTACAGGCGATCCCGTTATCCCGGCCACACCTGATGGACTTGTAGCATGCCGTCGAGTAGGGCACATTTCTAGTCCACTGTCATGTGGGACACTCTTTGAAACAAGTATTATGTACACTGTCATGTGTTGCACTCTAAGTCACCTAATAATTCTTGATAACTCTTACATGAACCTCGCCTGGATAACCTGGATATCTGCAGGGCTTGTGACTGCTGGAACATCTCGTTGCATCTTGCTAGTAATTAGGCTTGTGATAACCTTAGTTAGTTAAATTATCAAACCGTACTTTTTGCTTGGCCGTGAATGTTGGTTGGGTCCTATCTTGTCTAGTCTTGTCTAGATCCAGTACATGGCTACCTCAAGACATGCTTGTTTATGCTTTACTTTATCGATAATTGGTCAGAGACTAAGTTCTGTTCAGGTAAAGGGTTACAACCCCGGTCCTTGTTTGGTTTAAGGGTTGTAACTTGGTTACCGGAATGGTCCTTTAGTTATCTTATCGTTTATCGTCTTGTTTCTCTAACTCATGTCTTTCGTTATCATTAATGTATTTATGTGCTAATATATTGGTTTTAGTTTTTAAGTAAAGCCTTACTTGTGGCACTTGCCCTTTCTGGGGTCTGACCCACCTGGTTTTGTATGGCCAAATTTCGGAGTAGCTCCCAAGGATCTCCCAGCCTTCCAGCCAGATGGTGAACGTTAGACGCAACACTGGCAACGAGTGGGTTTTATTTTGCTCTCCCGCTCTATTGTAAAATTATTCAATTTTGAGGCGTTTAGCCGCCGAGCAAGTGTTAGCTCGTGTTGAATACTTATATTTCTTGTCTGCCTAAGGGATATAACATGATTGACAAATCCTAGGGTTGATCATGTATGACTGAAACTCTTGCTAGTCCTTGCATTTTGTACGACCAGCGTTATGATCACCTGTATATGAAATGTATGGGACGCCTTACTATTGAGTATCTGATGGTCTAACATCTTGTTATATTTACTTGTTTGCTTGAGATTGAGACACTAGGCTTGTACTTGACCATAAGAGACAGTTGGCTTGTAGTTAAACCCTCATGCATCTATACAGCTATGACCGTACATCGAGGTGGGTTACACTTCTATGTACGTAGCTGGCTGTGTATGTCCCCGCTCTCCGGTATTCTGGTTCTGGGGCGTGACAATTTGATTCTACATAATTTTTACCTTTAAAAATTTAGATTTTGACTTGTTTTGAGGAAGTTATGGCCAAAGCAAGTTTTGGACATCTTCTATGTTCATTTATCCTAGTTCTGGCAGGGATGATGAATAGTACCTGGCCGCATAGTACCAATCTGTATGGCTGTATAGTGCCTGGCCGTATAGTGCCAGTCCGCATAGATACATAGTGCCTGGCCGTATAGTGCCAGTCCGTATAGCTGCAAAGTGCCTGGCCGTACAGTGTCAGTCCGTATGGCTGCATAGTGCCTGGCCACATAGTGCCAGTCCGTATGGCTGTATAGTGCCTCGCCGTATAGTGCCAGTCTATATGGCTACATAGTGCCTGGCCGCATAGTGCCAGTCCGCATGGATGCATAGTACCTGGCTGCATAGTGCCAGTCCGCATGGCTGTATAGTGCCTGGTCGTATAGTGCCAGTCCGTATAGCTGTATAGTACCTGGCCGTATAGTACAAGTCCGCATAGCTGCATAGTGCTTGGACGTATAGTGCCAGTCCCTATAGCTGTATATTACTTAGTCGTATAGTGCCAGTCCACATGAATGCATAGTACCTGACCGCATAGTGCCTGGCCGCATAGTACCTATTTTGGCTATTTTTGGCTGTTTTATGCCCTATTTGGTTGAATTGTGGCCAGAATTTCTCCCAACTCCCAACATAAAAGTTGTAGATCTTTTTCTTGGCTTTAAGAATATGTTACTAGTTATTTTATGCAAGTTTCTCTCATTCATGATAATGTAGGGATAGAACACGATAGTGGCCCGTCGAGGTGCACTCTTGATAAGCAACCTTGACATAAAATTCTTGATAGTGGTCCGTTGTGACACACTCTTGACATGATAAGTAACCTGACATGACATGATAATCTTGAACATTGTTGCGATAGCTACGTGGACTTACTAAGTAACTCTTGTCTTGACATCGTGGTTGATTCTCTTGGTTGTGCCTGTACAAGCTACATGTCTCGTCTTGCATCATGTCTAGGATGTAGATTCCTGATTACCACGGTCAGGAATTCATACTGAATCTGTCTAGGGTAATGACTAGATTGATCAAGTAGTTCATGAAGATATTTCCCAGCTACAGGTTGTCCCGTTATCTGGGCGCTTTAATTGGACTTGTAGCCTGCCGTCGAGTAGGACACATTTCTAGCACACTGTCATGTGTTGTACCCCTAAGTCACCTAATTCAACTCTTTCAACTTGCAACTGGATAACCTGGATTATGTCTGCAGGGCTTGTGGCTATTGGAACATCTCATTGCATCTTGTTAGTAATTAGGCTTGTGATAACCCTAGTTAGTTAAAAGTATCAAACCGTACTTGTTGCTTGGCAGTGATTGATGGATGGAGTATAGTCTAGTCTTGTCTAGACAGTGCTAGTTCAGGATTACTTTAGCACATTACTGTTATGCTTTACTCTTGTCGATAAATAAGTGGAGACTAAGCTCTGTTCAGGTGAAGGGTTACAACCCCGATCCTTATTTGGTTTACGGGTTGTAACTTGCTTACCAGAATAGTCCTTTAGTTATCTTATCGTTTATCATCATATTTTTTCTAACTCCTGCCTTTCGTTATCATTTATGTCTTTATGTGCTAATATGCTGGTTTTAGTTCTTAAGTGAAGCCTCCATTATGGCACTTGCTCTTTCTGGGGTCTGACCCAGCTAATTTTGTATGGCCAGATTTTGGAGTAGCTCCCGAGGATCTCCCAGCCTTTCTGCCAGATAGTGAACACTAGATGCAACCCTGGCAATAAGTGGGCTTCCTTTGCTCTCCCACTCTATTTTAAATTATTCTTTTGAGGCATTTAGCCGCCGAGCAAGTGTTAGCTCGTGTTGAATACCATACTTACTGTCTGCCTATGGGCTGTAACATGATTAACAAACTCTAGAGTTGATCATGTATGACTGAAACTCTTGCTAGTCTTCACATTTTGTATGACTAGCTTCATGATCATCTGAATATGTAATGTTTGGAACGCCTTACTTTGTATGTCTGATGATCTACTATCTTGTGACATGTACTTACTTGCTTGAGATTGAGACACTAAGCATGTTCTTGACCATAAGAGACTGATGGCTTATAAATAAACTCTCATGCATCTAGACAGCCGTGACCATATATCGAGGTGGATTATACTTCTATATACGTAGCTGGCTGTGTCTGTCCTCCGCTCTCCAGTATTCTGGTTCTGGGGTGTGACACGGTTTAAGTGGTGGCCCATGCAGGTCTTATAAATCAAGATGTGTGGAGGTTTCGCCGAATAGATATCTCAATCAGCACTCGCCCTTGATCTCTACTCGTATCTCCTAATATTTTTGAAATCTTGACCTGATCACATGCTTATATCCTTGATCTATCTTGGTCCTTCCTTATTGTTTCCTATGTTATTTCTTCAGTGGCATTGTTCCTAGTCCTACCGATCAGCCCAGCGGAGCACCTCTAGTGAACCAGCAATAATCTGGGGACCAAGCCCAGCACTCAGGGGCAGCCTCCAGAGTCATGCCTTACGGGGGTCAAGATCCACCGGTTCAGCCAGTCCATCCTGTAGAGCCTGACAATGGAGTCCTGGTAGGGCTCATCCGAGAATTGCTTCCATCACAAGATCGTCGGGGCGATGCCCTGTACCAGACAGTACAAGATGCTATGGGCAGAGTTGGTTATCAAGGGAACAATGCAGCCAACAACTTCAAGCACCTGAACCCTCCTTTCTTTAACGGAACTGAATATGCTATTACTGCTGATGTATGGCTTCAGAACACAAAGGTTATCCTTGAAGTAGCGAGGATTCCTGAGGATGAGAAGGTGGCCGTGGTGCGCCTACAGTTATTGGACTTAGTCTGCACCTGATGGGCAATACTAGCAGTGGGTTTGGCGACGCCTGTCTTATGGGCAGTATTCATTGACAAGTTCTATAGTGCCCCGCTCCTCGCAGTCTACTATGTAATACCTACGACTTGTTGACTCACTCTTGAACTGAGTATTCGGGGAAACCTTTGCCGGTATCGATTGATCAAGGATAAATGCAATGAACCCTTCCAATTGATGGATTGACTTCTATTGAAATGAATCCAACAGTTTTGTTGGATGTTTTCTTTCGCTGCTTGGTTTTGATGAATGCATTTTCGTGTTGGTTTTCGATGATTGGTTTTCATTGTTCACTTTCATCGCATTTTGCATTCATTCTGAATCTTGAGAGAAAGAGACGAAGTATGCTAATCAACTATTGGTGCCAATGTAGGATGCGTAAACTGTTCGTGAATGACGCATGAAGTCCCTCATTCTCTCAACAAAGATTCATCTTTGTGAGTTGCTTCAACCGAACAAACATTGATCTGTACACCTAATAAAAATGATCTCTAGTCCACGATGTTGTCTTGTCCCAATGATCAACGATACCACATCAACAAAAGATAAGAGAAGGTAATTGAATTGAATCAAATGCAAGATTATGTATTGCTACTCTATCTGCTCCAAAAGAATGATCATCTGTTCGGTTACTAAGTATGCTTGAAAATGTAGACATGTACAGACAAACTTGTACGTGTTGAGATGAATAAGAAAGCAAGAAATGAACGTGTCGTATATCTGTACATAAGTCCAAATGTGTCTCATCTGATAGAACGGCTATAGCATATATTTGGTCTCGGACAACTTGTATACAAGAAAAATATTTGTCTTTCGGGTGGTATCTGGGGGCACCTGGAACCGCTCAGCCTAGGAGAGATTAGGGTCTCCACGTGAAAATGGGAGTCGATATCTGAGTCCTTAGTGACGAGCTGAACCGAAGAGTCACAGCGGCTAATCATGGGAATACCCCATGGACCAACATTTAGAATAGTCCACCTGCATGACCCGAGTTACAACTTCAATAACTGCATGAATGAAACATGAATTACTCGTTATGCAAATTGTGCTAACATGTTTTTGTACAAGGATGGCTGTCGGCGTTGGTAAGTTACTTGTGAAATATTCTACTATCATGTTCTTATGAATTGTTAAAAAGAACCTAGACAAGTAGAAAGATCACTAGTAAATGTTAGCTTCATATGTTGATTTAGTGCAGAGATCTTTGAGTTCGGCCAAAAGCCGCTCGCCAGTACATGATGTGTGCTGACCCACGTTGTGGGCATCATTTTCAGGAAGTAAAAGAAAACAGACAAAATTTCAAGTGAGGTACTGAAGCTCGTCTAGCCCAGTAGAGCTGTGGATTGCCTTGAAGCTTCATTTTCATTCCAGTCAAGTTGCAAGTTTTCTTTTCCCTTGAAGGTGTCTTTTCATTTCCAGCTTGTAATAATGGGATATGATGTATGGGCATTGTGACTATTTTCAAAAGAGAGTTTCAAAGAGATTCATGTAGCCAATATAAGGCAAATCTGAGTTGCAAAGCTTTGTACTTGTATTCCTATCAAGTTTATCAATGAAAAGAAGTATTTCTATTTCAAATCTCTGTGTCTAATATTTAGTTTTCTGCAATGAATGGGTGTGTGCGTGTGTTTTTGCTTGACTAGTCGTTTTGTGCATGTACATGGCCTTGTGCAAGTGCAACTTAGGCTTGCACGACATCACACCTTAGCGAGGACGAACGATCCCGCAGGGATCCAGGCAAGACGGACGACCCTAGCGGGATCGGGGCGTGACAAAGTGGTATTGGAGCACGGTTTTACGTCCTTGGCCTCTTGTAAATATCGTTTTCTAAAAAGTATATAAAGTATTTTGATGGCTTTCAAATGTCCCAATTTTG
Source organism: Iris pallida (assembly GCA_029216955.1). Classification (NCBI taxonomy): domain Eukaryota; kingdom Viridiplantae; phylum Streptophyta; class Magnoliopsida; order Asparagales; family Iridaceae; genus Iris; species Iris pallida. The sequence goes on along the minus strand of JANAVB010017999.1, from coordinate 15,147,152 downwards.
AGTTATGAAAAGCAATGCCCCGTACAATAAGTCCATAATATTTTATGAGACTGACATAAGTTATACTCTTTTATAGAGAAATGGCCCCTCCTCGACCAGCTACGTCGATCGATCCAATATAATGGATCATGACATTGTTGGAACTACAGAGGCAAGACAATGAGGAGCATGGCCAAATACAACAGGCCCGACTGGAGGCCCAACAGAAGCAGTTGGATACCTTGACCTAACTTGTCACTGCGCTTGCGGCAAACCGAGATACCACCGCAGCGACCAAACCAACGGGCACACCCGAGATCGAGTCCGTGGATGGCGACGAACCCCAGCCGGCGCAAAGAAACTCTTTCTTTAAGCCAAAAGACTTCCTGGATGTGAAACCTCCCAAATTTGAGGGCAGGACATCACCTGTCAAGGTGGTGGACTAGATCGATAAAATGGAAAGTTTGTTCACATTCGTAGGAGTTCCGAGTAGCAAGAAGGTATTGTGTGCCGTTCTGCTACTACTGCTGCGGGCTAAGGACTGGTGGAAGGCAAAAAAGCCGACGCTACTCGCAACGGCTAAGAATGGGAAGATTTTATGGGCCTCGTTCAAGAAGGCATTTCTGGACCAATATCTGCCTCCAGCCATGAGCAAGAAGATGGAGAATGACTTCATCACTTTGAAACAAGAAGATATGTCCATGGAGGACTATGAATCTGAATTTGCCAAACTGGCAAATTTTGCTGCTGTTATGTTACCCACAGAGCCGACTCGCATAAATCGATTCATTAGAGGTCTGAATGACGACATTCAGTTGAGTGTGCTGAATCGAGAATGTGGGTCGTATTCTCAAGCCTTTGAGGCGACGCTATAGGTGGAACAATTTTGCTTGAAGAAGTCGTCAACTAAAAAGCAGTACAGTCGAAATCAGCCTACTAAGAGGTACCATAACGATAAAAAAAAGACAGATAGGGAACTACGAAATGAAATAGTCTGTACCTACTGCGGTCGACGAGGACATGCGAATGAAGACTGTCGCTATGCTAAAGGTTTAGATTGAGTCACTGTGGGAAGCATGGACACACCAAAGAAGTTTGTTGTGTCGCAAATAATGCTTGTTTCAGCTGTGGCCAACAGGGTCATGCCGTCAGAAATTGTCCAAAGAGAAATCGAAACAGAGATGAGATAGAGGAGCGTAGGCCGCTGCCAGGCCCACCGCCGCTTTGAGACCATCTCACAATCAGCAGTTGCAAAATGCCAACACGACGATAGCGCGCGTCTATAATATCTCTACCTTGCTTGATCCTGAATGCAATACTAGTGGAGGTGAGTTTGTATCTTAACTTTTGAGGACAAAACTTTTTCTCAATGGGTTATTATGTAGTGCCCCGCTCCTCGTGGTCCACTATGTAATACCTACGGCTTGTTGACTCAGTCTTGAACTGAGTATTCGGGAAAACCTTTGCCAGTATCGATTGATCAAGGATAAAATACAATGAACCCTTCCAATTGATGGATTGGCTTCTGTTTGCAAAAAACAAAAGTATAATATTTATTTCACAAACTTTGTAAAGAATATTACAAGAATTCTGGGAAAGTACAACTATAGGAATCCGATCTGGATGACGATCGCTTTATCCCTTGGACGATGTGAACTTTTGAAGACGAAAGCTTTTGAGGATGACTGAAGGCAGGAAGCCTCTGATGGAACGAAGGCAGGAAGCCTCTGATGAACTGAAGGCGAAGAGCCTCTGAAGAACGCAGCAGCACTTTAGCAAGAACTCCTGGATTCTCTGAAGAGAATAATCTCTCTGTGTGTAATCTGATCTCTCTGATCTGTCCTCTGTTGAATAGAAACGAAACTCTATTTATAGAGTTCTGAAATAACTGTTTTGGGCAGTTATTCTGGAGAGTGCCTGGTTGAAGTGCGCAAGAATTCTGGGAAAGTACAACTATAGGAATCCGATCTGGATGACGATCGCTTTATCCTTTGGACGATGTGAACTTTTGAAGACGAAAGCTTTTGAAGATGACTGAAGGCAGGAAGCCTCTGATGGAACGAAGGCAGGAAGCCTCTGATGAACTGAAGGCGAAGAGCCTCTGAAGAACGCAGCAGCACTTTAGCAAGAACTCCTGGATTCTCTGAAGAGAATAATCTCTCTGTGTGTAATCTGATCTCTCTGATCTGTCCTCTGTTGAATGGAAACGAAACTCTATTTATAGAGTTCTGAAATAACTGTTTTGGGCAGTTATTCTGGAGAGTGCCTGGTTGAAGTGCGCCTGTTTTGAGCACGTATGACAAACTGTGCCTGTTTTGAGCACGTATGACAAACTGCGCCTGTTTTCACTCCATTATCACGAACGTGCACCAACTGCTCTAGACACGTGGCATTATTTGATTGACATGCGCTTGGTCGTGTACAGTTAGTGGGACACGTGTTGGACATGTAGAGTGGTAGTTAGGCGTTGATTTAGTCAAAGCGCGCCTGTTTCAGGGACACGTGACAAGCTCTGAATTGATGTTGTATTGAACTGCGCCTTCTTCACTGAGACGTAGGCGCAATCTGCAAAGTGTGCTTGATATAGTCAAAAGTAGGCACAGTCTGTCGATAGTGCCTGGTTCTTCGATATAGGTGCAATCTGTCTAGACAGCTATCATATCTTCCTCGAGTGCTACGCTCTCTGAGTACTGAATAGGCGCTATTTGAGTTTGATTGAGAACTAGGCACAGTCTGCCCTGTTGACGGAAAACTAGGCGCAGTCTGCCCAGATTCATGAATTAGGCACAGTTTGTCTTTAAGCAGTCAACTAGGCGCAGTTTGATTTTTTTTTTTTACCTACAAGACCCCCTTCAAAGTTTTCGAAAGTTGATTTTATTCAAAATTTCGAAATACTTTGAATTTTGAAAATCAAATCAAGTTGCGCATAGGCTAAGTTGTCTGCTCGATCTGGAAGGATTAACCTCACGTTTCAGACATTTAATGAATATCCGAATGATGAATCTTCATTTTTCAAGACTGATTGAATTCAATTCTTTATGGAGGAATATAAACCACCGGATGATGTGAGGAAGAGGATAAACCGTCAGATGATGAAGATGAACGGTATAAACCGTCAAATGGTGTGATGAACGGGATGAACCGTCAAATGATGATGATGAACGGGATGAACCGTCAAATGGTGATGATGAACGGGATGAACCGTCAAATGGTGATGATGAACGGGATGAACCGTCAAATGGTGATGATGAACGGAATGAACCGTCAAATAATGATGATGAACGGGATGAACCGTCAAATGATGATGATGAACGGAATGAACCGTCAAATGGTGATGATGAACGGGATGAACCGTCAAATGGTGATGATGAACGGGATGAACCGTCAAATGATGATGATGAACGGGATGAACCGTCAAATGGTGATGATGAACGGGATGAACCGTCAAATGGTGATGATGAACGGGATGAACCGTCAAATGATGATGATGAACGGGATGAACCGTCAAATGATGATGATGAACGGGATGAACCGTCAGATGATAATGATGAACGGGATGAACCGTCAGATGATGATGATGAACGGGATGAACCGTCAGATGATGATGATGAACGGGATGAACCGTCAAATGATGATGATGAACGGGATGAACCGTCAGATGATAATGATGAACGGGATGAACCGTCAGATGATGATGATGAACGGGATGAACTGTCAGATGATAATGATGAACGGGATGAACCGTCAGATGATGATGATGAACGGGATGAACCGTCAGATGATGATGATGAACGGGATGAACCGTCAGATGATAATGATGAACGGAATGAACCGTCAAATGATGATGATGAACGGGATGAACCGTCAAATGATGATGATGAACGGGATGAACCGTCAAATGGTGATGATGAACGGAATGAATCGTCAAATGATGATGATGAACGGGATGAACCGTCAAATGATGATGATGAACGGGATGAACCGTCAGATGATAATGATGAACGGGATGAACCGTCAGATGATGATGATGAACGGGATGAACCGTCAAATGATGATGATGAACGGGATGAACCGTCAAATGATGATGATGAACGGGATGAACCGTCAAATGATGATGATGAACGGGATGAACCGTCAGATGATAATGATGAACGGGATGAACCGTCAGATGATGATGATGAACGGGATGAACCGTCAAATGATGATGATGAACGGGATGAACCGTCAGATAATTTTGTATAGGATGTTCATAGTCAATCGATGAATTTGACCAATATTGGTGTCAGAATCCCATGATCTGGAATCAGAAGAATTGGAGCGCTCGTCACTATCAGATTTAGAGACTGCTGGAGATAACACTTGCGGAGAAGCATATCCGAGCCCTCTGTTAGTCCTGCTGTAGTACATTTCAGACTTTCCATATGGAACAGCTGTACGAACAGGAGTTCGCCTTCCTTTGCCGTAGTTGAGGCCACTTTTGAAGTCGTAGCCCATCTTTCGGAGGATGTCTTTGCACTGCTGACTATAACGATGATGCTGAATAGGTCCAGTATCGTTAACTTTGCTGTCATCCGTATAGCTGAACTTTTGTTCTGGTCCTTTACTAAAAAGTATTGGATTCTCGCCTTTCTTTCGAGAAGGAACAATAAAGCAGGACTTCTCTAGCCGATCATTTGAGACTTCCGTCTGAAGAGCTTGCACAACTCCCATTGTGAATGATTGGAAGCTATCTAACATTTCCAAATAATACTTAGTATAGTAGATGACATCAGTATACTGGAAAGAAGATACATCTTCATTAATATACACAGTGGTATTTACAACAGGACCTTTAGCCTTAGCAGACTTGGTCAGATTGATTACAAGAGGGGGAGAGGAAGAACGTGAAGGAAGTTTAGACTTGTTTACGACGGAGGTCAATAACAAGCGGCTCAGAGGAGGTGAGCTCCCTATTTTCCTTGTCTTTGATAACAAGTGGCTCAAAGGAAGTGAGCTGCTTTTTTATCTTGTTACGACGTAAGTCAATAATAAGAGGCTCAGAGGAGGTGAGCTCCCTTTAATCATCATCAGTTGGCTGTTTCTGAATTGGCAAGTGAATAGCCAATAGTTTAGAGGACTGAGGATAAGAAACCCGCCCTTTAACAGGTATGATGAGGGTTTCACTGGACGTTGCTTCCTGATCTTCTTCTGTGTCAAGAGACAGAACAATCTTCATGAATTCCTTTTTATACATGCGAGAGTCATTGCAATATGCCTCAACTCCTTTGAAGGGATGGAGATCAGCCACCTCCTTATGGACTTCTCCATTGTCATCAACGTATTTAAAACATTGATGAAGAGTGGAAGGAACGATGTTATGTTCATGCAGGAATGGCCTCCCCAGAATAGCATTGTATGAGCAGCCATGGTTGTCGATGATATAAAAGGTAACCTTAGTGCGCAGATTGCCTATTTGTAGTTTTAGGCGAATCTTGCCCAAAGGTTCGCTTTTACCTTGGTTGAATCCCAGAATTGTGGTAATGGTAACAGAAAGACTATGCACAGGTATTTTTAGTGCATCTAGCATAGTCTTCGTCATAATGCTGAGAGCGGACCCAGGATCAATCAATAGACGATCAACCTTCATGGAATCGATATAGCCCGTAAAATATAGAGGACGGTCATGTCGATTATCTTCTAGCAGCATATCGTCCTGCGTAAAAGTGATGTTCGGCATCAAGTCCAGAACACTGTGGCAGTATAGGCAAGAAACTGGTTCTGCTTCCAGCTTCTTGAGGAAAGTCAAGCAGGTTTCTGCTTGCATCAGGGCTTCACTTAGAGTTTCCCGAGTCTCTCTGGAAAGACGCAAGAGCTCGAAGATTGACAATCTGGCTGGTGTATTAGCTAATTGAACCAAAATATCGAAATTGTAAGGCTTCTCAAATCCTGTGAGTGATGATTTCTTCAGAGGTTTGTCGAAGCGGACTTGTTGCTTGCCCTTGTCTACTGCAGTAGATTTGGGAGGAATAGACACCACTACTGGTGCAGATGCAGAAGGATTCTCCTCAATAGATGCAGGTTGTGCTGGAGCAGACTCCGAAGAAGACTCTGGAGCTTCTGGGACTTCCCGTTGATATGTTTTTCCTGATCTGGTGCCGATCAAGATCTCTTCTTCGTTTGTAGGGTCGAAGGACACCATGTTGCAAGTCTTTATCTTGCCTTTAGAACGATCTTTCTTCTTGGAATATGAGACTTCAAACTCTGAAGCGAGATCAGGATGGATCCACATAATTTCACCATTATCAAGAGATAATGGAACAAGGCTTTTATTCTGAGAAAGAGGGAGATTCTCAATCTCAAGAGTAGCTTTGGGGATTGGAATGACGCCGTCTTGCACCATCAGAGGAGGAAAGTCTCCAAATTGAACTGAGACCATGTTTGTGGTCACAGTCTTTTCGTCTTGTTGAAGAGTGATAACCCCAGCGTTGACTAGCTCTTGGATCTTGCCTTTGAGCACGTAGCATGCTCGAGTAGGATGTCCAACAAACCTGTGATAGACACAATATTTTGGATGGTCAGTCTTACCAACCTCTTCCGCCCTTTTAGGGTCGGGTAATTGCAGTTTGTTGCTCTTTGTAAGACATTCAAAGATACCCATGATGTCATCTTCATCGAAAGAGTACTCTTCTTTAGGACGTGGTGCTCTTTGAGGTTGTTGTGATGGAGTATGTGCAGATTGAGCAACATTGACAACCAGTGCTTCTTTATTCTTTAGATTTATGGCCAAAGCTTCTTTAGGAGTAGATGTATCTTTACCCCTCTTGTTATTTTGGTGATTGTTGTTAGAGTTTGAGCTATGATCGCCTTGGTCAGGATTCATGTGAACCCCCAATGTCTTGAATTTTTCAGCGCTGAGTTCTGCTGCCTTAGCATTAATAATGAAAGAAGGCCAATCCTGGAATTGAGTTGCCCCTGTCCACATACTGATAATTGGCAAGAGATTATTCTTGCAAGTATCGATTGTAACAGCAGATGGTGTTCCCATTGGCATTTTGAGAGCTTCGCGACGGAACCTCTCGATAAATTGCTCAGCAGGCTCATTATTTCTTTGTTTAATTTTAATGAGGGCTGACATGGTCATGTCGTTGATGCCTTCATAAAATCGTTCAAGGAACATCTGTTTGAAACCAGCAAAAGAAGTGATACATCCGTCTGGTAGACTTCGGTACCAGTCATAAGCAGCGCCAGTTAAGCAACTGACGAATACCCGAGTAAGAAGGGCATCATTAGGCTGAAGAGGATCAGTCATCAATTCAAAATGATTAATATACTGATTGGGAGATGAAGTGCCATCAAACTGCATAATAGTGGGGAATTTGTATTTTGGTGGAAACTGCATTTTCTTCTATTCGGCGGGATAGGGTTGTTTAATGCCCAACCGTTGTAAGCCTTCCCTTTGTGTATAGGCTTCAAATTGATTCCGCAATTGTTCAACAGCATCATTAGCATTCCCTGAAGATTGAGGATTGCTAGATTGATTAATAATAGCCGGAGGAGGAACCGCATGGTAAGTATCACCCCCAGCACCAGTTTGGCTAAGAGTAACATGAACTGGTACTGTGGTGATTGGAGGAGGTGGTACCCCCAGACAAGGATTCTGAGGAGTAGAAGAAACCAATGGTTCAGGAGTTATGACCAGTGGAGTGTGTTGAACCATAATAACATCATGCATTTTAGCCATCATGTCAGCCATAGTCTTCAATTGTTCTTCTAGTGCAACAATTCTTTGATTCTGATTGTTGAAACCAGAAGCATCTTGTTCTTCAGTGACGTATGCTGTCACTTCTCGTGCCATGACAGATGACACAGTTTGTTCAGAGCCATCACTGTCGACAGCAAAGTCCGAATTACCCCCAGCATGAGAGGTAGAGATATCACGGTAAGGAAAATTCCTTTGACCTATTGTTTCTCGGCTTCGAGATCGAGTATGCTGGTAAACACCATCATCTGATTCTCTAAGTCGGTCAAGATAGTGCTGGCTAGGTCTCCGGGTCTTTCCGTGCTTACATTTTCTACCCCCAGAGTCTCTGGAAGTCATGTTGACGGAGGCAAACATTAACTCTTCTTCATCATCACTCTTTTGATCAACAGAAGGGAAAGTCAGACGCTCGAAGACAGAACGTTTGGTTGTTTGGCAACAACATTTGATAACCACTTCGTGAGGATGATTGCAATGATGAATTTGTGATTGTTTGGGAGAACTGGGGGTGATATTCCGTTTCTGCCTGAGATGATCCCGAAGATCAGAGATAATGGAACGAGAAGAAGTAGCAGGGATATACTCATAGATGACATTTGGAACATGGTTTCGATTTCGTAAACGTTCGATTCCATGAGTATAAAGAGAGGTACTCATCTGATTGGCGTAATTGTCAGGATTCCTTGCCCCAAAAGGTTGATATTGAGACAAGTTGATCTTAGCATGTTTGCGTTTCACAGAGGTAGGTTTTGATTGGGGTTTTCTATTGAGATATGCCCGTAAATCATTTAAACCGCCCCTGGGAATCTCAGTTTGTGAAACTTGTAATTTGCCTTGTTCGGATCGTGAAATCCGCAAATTAGGCAATTCCTGAATATTTGCCTTGGGAGTAGGTAAAATACCTCTCTGATTAGTACGAGAACCCTTGTTAAGGGGGATATTCGTACTAATAGGTGCAGAGGCACCATCAGTTGGATCCTCCTCGATAAGAATCGAAGAAGACTTGGAAAAGGCCAGAGGACCCTTTCCATTGTTTTGAGATGAAGGGATAGCTAAAGAGCATTTCCCTCTGTTATCTTCCAAGTTTTGCGCTTGGGAAGATTGGGAGAAGACCAAGGGGCCTTTTCCTTTTGATAGAATCGAAGAAGGAGCAGCCAAAGGACTGTCCTCAGCAAACTGCGCCTGTGCAGTTTTGGGTTTCTGGATTCTGGAATGATCCGGAGCAGACTGCGCCTGAGCAGACTGCGCCTGAACAGACTGCGCCTGTTTAGTCAGGGTAGCAGATGCATTGGACTGCGCCTGGACAGCAGCAGAAGATTTGACTTGTGCCAATTTGGCACAAACTATACCAAAAGAAGGTTTGGTGGCAGACTGCGCCTGTTTCCCTAAGGAGAGAACAGACTGCGCCTGATTGTGAGGCAGAGATTGTGCTGTTTTGGCATGAACTGCGCCAGAAGATGGTTTGACAGCAGACTGCGCCTGGTTCACAGTTCTAGTCTGTTTCCTTAAGGAGAGAACAGACTGTGCCTGGTTGGCATGTTTGGCCGCAGACTGCGCCTGAACAATCTATTTCCCTAAAGAGGGAACAGACTGCGCCAGGTTGCTAGAGATAGGCACTGGTGTCTTGGAAACAGCAGGTTGTGCCGAAGAAGTGGCAGCGTTCTTCATCAGAGAAGGAGCAGAGTTCTTGGGAGCCCACACTGAGCGAGTCTTGCTCTTGACGGAAGTCGTAGTGCGGCGAGGAGTGCTTTGTGCATTAATCATTGCTTCGTAAGCCGTTTGGTCGACTTTTACGACCAAAGTCTTCTGCGTCTTGCCGATAGACGCTGTGTCACATTGAGTTGTCACCTTTTCATCAGAGGAAAAGGTCGTCCCCAGCAGAGTCGCCATTTTGTTTGCAAAAAACAAAAGTATAATATTTATTTCACAAACTTTGTAAAGAATATTACAAGAATTCTGGGAAAGTACAACTATAGGAATCCGATCTGGATGACGATCGCTTTATCCCTTGGACGATGTGAACTTTTGAAGACGAAAGCTTTTGAAGATGACTGAAGGCAGGAAGCCTCTGATGGAACGAAGGCAGGAAGCCTCTGATGAACTGAAGGCGAAGAGCCTCTGAAGAACGCAGCAGCACTTTAGCAAGAACTCCTGGATTCTCTGAAGAGAATAATCTCTCTGTGTGTAATCTGATCTCTCTGATCTGTCCTCTGTTGAATAGAAACGAAACTCTATTTATAGAGTTCTGAAATAACTGTTTTGGGCAGTTATTGTGGAGAGTGCCTGGTTGAAGTGCGCAAGAATTCTGGGAAAGTACAACTATAGGAATCCGATCTGGATGACGATCGCTTTATCCCTTGGACGATGTGAACTTTTGAAGACGAAAGCTTTTGAAGATGACTGAAGGCAGGAAGCCTCTGATGGAACGAAGGCAGGAAGCCTCTGATGAACTGAAGGCGAAGAGCCTCTGAAGAACGCAGCAGCACTTTAGCAAGAACTCCTGGATTCTCTGAAGAGAATAATCTCTCTGTGTGTAATCTGATCTCTCTGATCTGTCCTCTGTTGAATGGAAACGAAACTCTATTTATAGAGTTCTGAAATAACTATTTTGGGCAGTTATTCTGGAGAGTGCCTGGTTGAAGTGCGCCTGTTTTGAGCACGTATGACAAACTGCGCCTGTTTTGAGCACGTATGACAAACTGCGCCTGTTTTCACTCCATTATCACGAACGTGCACCAACTGCTCTAGACACGTGGCATTATTTGATTGACATGCGCTTGGTCGTGTACAGTTAGTGGGACACGTGTTGGACATGTAGAGTGGTAGTTAGGCATTGATTTAGTCAAAGCGTGCCTGTTTCAGGGACACGTGGCAAGCTCTGAATTGATGTTGTATTGAACTGCGCCTTCTTCACTGAGACGTAGGCGCAATCTGCAAAGTGTGCTTGATATAGTCAAAAGTAGGCGCAGTCTGTCGATAGTGCCTGGTTCTTCGATGTAGGTGCAATCTGTCTAGACAGCTATCATATCTTCCTCGAGTGCTACGCTCTCTGAGTACTGAATAGGCGCTATTTGAGTTTGATTGAGAACTAGGCACAGTCTGCCCTGTTGACGGAAAACTAGGCGCAGTCTGCCCAGATTCATGAATTAGGCGCAGTTTGTCTTTAAGCAGTCAACTAGGCGCAGTTTGATTTTTTTTTTTTACCTACAGCTTCTATTGAAATGAATCCAAGAGTTTTGTTGGATGTTTGCTTTCGTTGCTTGGTTTTGATGAATGCATTTTCGTGTTTGTTTTCGATGATTGGTTTTCATTATTCGCTTTCATCGCATTTCGCATTCATTCCGAATCTTGAGAAAAAGAGACGAAGTATGCTAATCAACTGTTGGTGCCAATGTAGGACGAGTGAACTATTCGTGAATGACGCGTGAAGTCCCTCCTTCTCTCAACAAAGATTCATCTCTGTGAGTTGCTTCAACCGAACAAACATTGATCTGTACCCTAATAAAAATGATCTCCAGACCACGCTGTTGCCTTGTCCCTATGATCAACAATACCACATCAACAAAAGATAAGAGAAGATAATTGAATTAAATCAAATGCAAGATTATGTATTGCTACTCTATCTGCTCTAAAAGAATGATCATCTGTTCGGTTACTAAGTATGCTTGAAAATGTAGACATGTACAGACAAACTTGTACGTGTAGAGATGAATAAAAAGGTACGAAATGAACGTGCCGTATATCTGTGCATAAGTCTAAATGTGTCTCATCTGATAGAACGGCTATAGCATGCATTTGGTCTCGGACAACTTGTATACAAGGAAAATATTTGTCTCTCGGATGGTATCTGGGGGCACCAGGAACTGCTCGGCCTAGGAGAGATTAGGGCCTCCATGTGAAAATGGGAGTCGATAACTGAGTCATTAGCGACGAGCTAAACCGGAGAGTCACAGCGGCTAATCATGGGGATACCCCATGGACCAATATGTAGAATAGTCCACCTGTATGACCCGCGTTACAACTTCAATATCTGCATGAATGAAACCTGAATTACTCGTTATGCAATATGTGCTAACATGTTTTTGTGCAAGGATGAATGTCGACGTTGGTAAGTTACTTTTGAAATATTCTACTATCATGTTCTTATGAATTGTTAAAAAGAACCTAGACAAGTAGAAAGATCACTAGTAAATATTAGCTTCACATGTTGATTTAGTGCAGAGATTTGCGAGTTCGGCCAAAAGTTGCCCGCTAGTACATGATGTGTGCTGATCCACGTTGTGGGCATCCTTTTTAGAAAGCAAAAGGAGACAGGAGGAATTTCAAGTGAGGCACTGAAGCTCGTCTAGCCCAGTAGAGCTGAGGATTGCCTCTAAGCTTCATTTTTATTCCAGTCAAGTTGCAAGTTTTCTTTTCCTTTGAAGGTGTCTTTTTATTTTCAGCTTGTAATAATGGGATATGATGTATGGGCATTATGACTATTTTTAAAAGAGAGTTTCAAAGAGATTTATGTAGCCAATATAAGGCAAATCTGAGTTGCAAAGCTTTGTACTTGTATTCTTATCAAGTTTATCAATGAAAAGAAGTATTTTCATTTCAAATCTCTGTGTCTAATATTTGGTTTTCTGCAATGAATGGGTGTGTGCGTGTGTTTTTACTTGACTAGTCATTTTGTGCAGGTACATGGCCTTGTGCAAGCGCAACTTAGGCTTGTACGACATCATGCCTTAGCAAGGACGAACGTTCCCGCAGGGATCCAGGCAAGACGGACGACCCTAGAGGGATCGAGGCGTGACAAAGTGATATCAGAGCACGGTTTTACGTCCTTGGCCTCTTGCAAATATCGTTTTCTAAAAAGTATATAAAGTATTTTGATGGCTTTCAAATGTCCCAATTTTGAGTTATGAAAATCAATGCCCCATACAATAAGTCCATAATATTTTATGAGACTGACAGAAGTTATACTCTTTTATAGAGAAATGGCCCTCCTCGACCAGCTGCCTCGACCGATCCGATAGAACGGATCATGACATTGTCGGAACTACAGAGGCAAGACAATGAGGAGTGTGGTCAAATACAACGGGCCCGACTGGAGGCCCAACAGAAGCTGTTGGATTCCTTGACCCAACTTGTCACTGCGCTTGTGGCAAACCGAGATACCACCGCAGCGACCAAACCAACGGGCACACCCGAAATCGAGCCTATGGATGGCGACGAATCCCAGCCGGCGCTAAGGCACTCTTCCTTTAAGCCAAAGGACTTCTTGGATGTGAAACCACCGGAATTTGAAGGCAGGACATCACCCGACAAGGTGGTGGACTAGATCGATAACATGGAAAGTCTGTTCACATTCGTAGGAGTTCCGAGTAGCAAAAAGGTATTGTGTGCCGTTCTGCTACTACGGCTACGGGCTAAGGACTGGTGGAAGGCGAAGAAGCCGACGCTGCTCGCAACGGTTAGAAATGGGAAGATTTCATGGGACTCGTTCAAGAAGGCATTTCTGGACCAATATCTGCCTCCAGCCATGAGCAAGAAGATGGAGAATGACTTCATCACTCTGAAAGAAGAAGATATGTTCGTGGAGGACTATGAATCTGAATTTGCCAAACTAGCAAATTTTGCTGCTGTTATGTTACCCACAGAGCAGACTCGCATAGATCGATTCGTTGGAGGTCTGAATGACGACATTCAGTTGAGTGTGTTGAATCGAGAATGTGGGTCGTATTCTCACGCCTTTGAGGCGGTGCTACAGGTGGAACAGTTTTGCCTGAAGAAGTCGTCAACTAAAATGCAGTACAGTCGAAATCAGCCTACTAAGAGGTACCACGACGGTGAGAAAAAGATCGATGGGGAACCACAAAATAAAATAGTCTGCACCTACTACGATCGACGAGGACATGCGAATGAAGACTGTCGCTATGCTAAAGGTTTGGATTACAGTCACTGTGGGAAGCGTAGACACACCAAAGAAGTTTGTCCTGTCACAAATAAAGCTTGTTTCAGATGTGGCCAACAGGGTCACGCCGTCAAAAATTGTCCAAAGAGCAATCGAAATAGAGATGAGATAGAGGAGCGTGGGCTGCTGCCAGGCCCACCGCCGCTTCGAGACCATCCTCACAATCAGCAGTTGCGAAATGCCAACACGGCGACAGCGCGCGTCTATAATCTCTCCACCTTGCTTGATCCTGAATGCAATACTAGTGGAGGTGAGTTTGTATCTTAACTTTTGAGGACAAAAATTTTTCTCAGTGGGTTATTATGTAGTGCCCCGCTCCTCGCGGCCACTATGTAATACCTACGGCTTGTTGACTCAGTCTTGAACTGAGTATTCGGGAAAACCTTTGTCGGTATCGATTGATCACAGATGAAATGCAATGAACCATTCCAACTTTTGCTGCTTGGTTTTGATGAATGCGTTTTCGTGTTGGTTTTCGATGATTGGTTTTCATTGTTCGCTTTCATCGTATTTCGCATTCATTCCGAACCTTGAGAGAAAGAGACGAAGTATGCTAATCAACTGTTGGTGCCAATATAGGATGCGTGAACTTTTCGTGAATGATGCGTGAAGTCCCTCCTTCTCTCAACAAAGATTCATCTCTGTGAGTTGCTTCAACCGAACAAACATTGATCTATACGCCTATAAAAATGATCTCTAGTCCACGCTGTTGCCTTGTCCCTATGATCAACGATACCACATCAACAAAAGATAAGAGAAGATAACTGAATTGTATCAAATGCAAGATTATGTATTGCTACTCTATCTGCTCTAAAAGAATGATCATCTGTTCGGTTACTAAGTATGCTTGAAAATATAGACATGTACAGACAAACTTGTACGTGTTGAGATGAATAAGAAGGCACGAAATGAACGTGTCGTATATCTGTGCATAAGTCTAAATGTGTCTCATCTGATAGAACGGCTAGAGCATGCATTTGGTCTCGGACAACTTATATACACGGAAAATATTTGTCTCTCGGGTGGTATCTGGGGCCACCTGGAACTGCTCGGCCTAGGAGAGATTAGGGCCTCCATGTGAAAATGGAAGTCGATATCTGAGTCCTTAGTGACGAGCTGAACCGGAGAGTCACAGTGGCTAATCATGGGGATACCCCATGAACCAGCATGTAGAATAGTCCACCTGCATGACCCGAGTTACAACTTCAATATCTGCATGAATGAAAGATGAATTATTCGTTATGCAAATTGTGCTAACATGTTTTTGTGCAAGGATGACTGTCGGTGTTGGTAAGTTACTTATGAAATATTCTACTATCATGTTCTTATGAATTATTAAAAATAACCTAGACAAGTAGAAATATCACTAGTAAATGTTAGCTTCACATGTTGATTTAGTGCAGAGATTTGCGAGTTCGGCCAAAAGCCGCTCGCCAGTACATGATGTGTGCTGACCCACGTTGTGGGCATCCTTTTCAGAAAGCAAAAGGAGACAGGAGAAATTTCAAGTGAGGCACTGAAGCTCGTCTAGCCCAGTAGAGCTGTGGATTGCCTCGAAGCTTCATTTTTATTCAAGTCAAGTTGCAAGTTTCCTTTTCCTTTGAAGGTGTCTTTTCATTTCCAGCTTGTAATAATGGGATATGATGTATGGACATTGTGACTATTTTTAAAAGAGAGTTTCAAAGAGATTCATGTAGCCAATATAAGGTAAATCTGAGTTGCAAAGCTTTGTACTTGTATTCCTATCAAGTTTATCAATGAAAAGAAGTATTTCCATTTCAAATCTCTGTGTCCAATATTTAGTTTTCTGCAATGAATGGGTGTGTGCGTGTGTTTTTGCTTGACTAGTCATTTTGTGCAGGTACATGGCCTTGTGCAAGCGCAACTTAGGCTTGCACGGCATCACGCCTTAGCGAGGACGAACGATCCCGCAGAGATCCAGGCAAGACGGACGACCCTAGCGGGATCGGGGCGTGACAAAGTGGTATCAGAGCACGATTTTACGTCCTTGGCCTCTTCCAAATATCGTTTCCTAAAAAGTATATAAAGTATTTTGATGGCTTTCAAATGTCCCGATTTTGAGTTATGAAAACCAATGCCCCATACAATAAGTCCATAATATTTTATGAGACTGACAGAAGTTATACTCTTTTGTAGAAAAAATAGTCCCTCCTCGACTAGCTGCCTCGACCGATCCGATAGAACGGATCATGACATTTGTTGGAACTACAGAGGCAAGACAATGAGGAGCGTGGCCAAATGCAATAGGCCCGATTGGAGGCCCAACAGAAGCAGTTGGATTCTATGACCCAACTCGTCACTGCGCTTGCGGCAAACCGAGATACCGTCGCAGCGACCAAACCAACGGGCATACCCGAGATCGAGCCCGTGGATGGCGACGAACCGCAGCCGGTGCAAAGGCACTCTTCCTTTAAGCCAAAGGACTTCTTGGATGTGAAACCTCCAAAATTTGAGGGCAGGACATCACCCGACAAGGTGGTGGACTGGATCGATAAAATGGAAAGTCTGTTCACATTCGTAGGAGTTCCGAGTAGCAAGAAGATATTGTGTGCCGTTCTGCTACTACGG
This sequence comes from Iris pallida, assembly GCA_029216955.1. Taxonomy (NCBI): domain Eukaryota; kingdom Viridiplantae; phylum Streptophyta; class Magnoliopsida; order Asparagales; family Iridaceae; genus Iris; species Iris pallida. The sequence goes on along the minus strand of JANAVB010017999.1, from coordinate 15,130,890 downwards.
CTACGGGCTAAGGACTGGTGGAAGGCGAAGAAGCCGACGCTGCTCGCAAAGGCTAGGAATGGGAAGATTTCATGGGCCTCGTTCAAGAAGGCGTTTCTGGACCAATATATGCCTCCAGCCATGAGCAAGAATATGGAGAATCACTTCATCACTCTGAAACAAGAAGATATGTCCATGGAGGACTATGAATCTGACTTTGCTAAACTGGCAAATTTTGCTGCTGTTATGTTACCCACAGAGCAGACTCGCATAGATCGATTCATTGGAGGTCTGAATGACGACATTCAGTTGAGTGTGCTGAATCGAGAATATGGGTCGTATTCTCAAGCCTTTGAGGCGGCGCTACAGGTGGAACAGTTTTTCCTGAAGAAGTCGTCAACTAAAATGCAGTACAGTCGGAATCAGCCTACTAAGAGGTACCACGACGGTGAGAAAAAGACCGATGGGGAACCACGAAATGAAATAGTCTGCACCTACTGCGGTCGACGAGGACATGCGAATGAAGACTGTCGCTATGCTAAAGGTTTGGATTGCAGACACTGTGGGAAGCGTGGACACACCAAAGAAGTTTGTCGTGTCGCAAATAAAGCTTGTTTCAGCTGTGGCTAACAGGGTCACGCCGTCAGAAATTGTCTAAAGAGAAATCGAAACAGATATGAGATAGAGGAGCGTGGGCCGCTGCCAGGCCCACCGCCACTTCAAGACCATCCTCACAATCAGCAGTTGCGAAATGCCAACACGGCGACAGCGCGCATCTATAATCTCTCCACCTTGCTTGATCCTGAATGCAATACTAGTAGACATCTCTGCTTCTTGACAAACAGCAAATCCTTCATCTTGCTCCATCAATAATGATAGTTGGTACTGTTCAGGTTCACCATACGTACCGGCTTTGCGTCCATCTCTGCTTCCTGATTTGACTGTCAACTCCTGACACTTTTTTGAACCCAAAGCTCTGATACCACTCAGTTGGGAACGAAGTGCGAAAACGTTCCCCCAAACCAGAAAGTCCTGCGAGAGAACCGAACAAAAGTACACAGACCAAAAATGCCAAACACAATCGCAGGCACAAAGATTTTTGACGTAGAAAATCCTTGCGGAAAAAACCACGGGACGATCGGAGTCCAACTCTGACGAACCTCCCTAATGGAATAAAGAGAATACACCCTCTACAAGCTCCTCCTGATCCAACACGGATCACCATAACTCACTTGAAAGAAGAAAATTTTTGATTGTGGACTCAGAAGAACAAGAGATGCCAAAAAATTATTCGAAGCAATCTCTCCTTCACAATAGTCCTTAATCCTCTCTCTCTCTCTCAAAGATTGTAAAGCACTCTTGTTTTGAGATAAGTTTTCAACTAACATGCATCACCTTTTTATAAGCCATTGGTAATCTATATATGGAAGGCCAATATATATGAAAACTTCCAATATGCATCAATCATATATTTAATGGAAATCCAATCATAATTGGCTTGCCATAATTGGAAGCCCAATTATATGGAAAGCTACTATATGAAGGGTCCAATCATAAATATATGATCAAAGTAAATATGGAAATCCAATCATATATTTCCTTACCATATATGTTTCAAAATAGGATCAATGCACTCTCTGAGCTTCTCTGACACACGGATGGCGCTCGTCGCTCTCCGAGGTATTCTCCATATAGGTTGGAAACCCCACCCACTCCAACAGAATTTAGGAATTTGCAAAAAGTTGGTCCCAAAAACTTTTGAAGATATATGAACAATTAACAACTATTAATTCATCACAAATAATTTTAATAGAAATACCAAAAACTAATCAAGTTGTAATTAATAAGAATACCTAATTTCGAAATGGCATGTGGGTAAAGTTAGATCCAATGCTAAGTTTTTGTCCTAGATATCCAAGAGAAGAAGAGTCTACTTTGGAATTTTGATACAAACTCAAAGATAGATTTCTCTTAATTCATCCTTCAATTCTTTAATGAATAATTTCTTAATTTAGAAGAATCTTAAAATTCAAATGAAATTAAATTAATCTCTAAATGATTATCTCTAAGATAACTTACAATCGTAACTGTAGAAGCATGGAAAATATAGGGTTCATGCGGATCACAACTGACCGCATGAGTATCCTGGAACGGATTGACCCGCATGAAGAAGAGCCGCATGACAGACTCAGAATGCCCCATGCGGCCAATCTTCACTAGACTGACTTCTGAGCCGCAGAAGAGAATAGTTACTTATGCGGCCAAGCTGACTAATCCTTCTGATAAAGCTGACTCTAGTCTGATAAAGCTGACAAACTCTGGTGAAGATTGACAGCTCTGACAACTCTGACACTCTGAAAAAAAGATAAGACATGATTAGATTGGATTGGCGACCCGAGCCGCATGAACCTTATGTATTTCACACGGCCAAGGGTAACTACAATCCGAGCCGCATGAGCTTTATGCGGCCCAGAATATAAGAACCTATGCGGCTCAATGCGAACTAAGGGAGACTGCCGCATGAGTCTTATGCGGCCCAGCATGGCCGAACTCTGAAGAACCCATGCGGCTAAAAATGACGCAGGCAGACTGGTCTTATCTTGCGATGAGACACGTGGCAGGCTGACCAAGTCTCAACTACCCAGATTCGCTACAACAAAATCTTAACACCCCCCACCAGCTGGAAGCCCGAGATCGAGTCTTTGTGCGCTGTGAGAGGCACGTGGCCACGTGCCTATTATATGGCCCAAAAAGCTGCTACTACAGAAAATACTATAAATAGCAGGATACTACACCCATGCAAATGGTTGGCAATCCAAGGCTGGTAACCTACGAGAGGCAATTTCTTCGAGAGCAAGGAACGCGTCAGATAGTCCAAAGAGTAAGGCAGAGTTTCTACACTTTCCCAAGCCTCAACCGTCACCTCCAGAATCAAAACTAAACAATAGTACTTAGATTGTCTCCTAGGCTTTCTCTTGTACAAGCGAGTTTGCAATCAAGTTCAATTCATCTGTAATTTGTTGTGCTTGATATTTAATGGCAAACACGATGGCGACTCTGCTGGGGACATCCTTCTCCTCTGTTGAGAGGATGGTGATGCAATCTGAAGCATCCAAGCTCGGCTCTATACAACAAATGCTCGTGGTTCGATTTGACCAACGAGCATTCAAAGAAATGCTCTCTGAAGGGAGCGCCATCCCATCGCAGAAGAGAGCCAACCCAAAGAGAGCCCACAGCATGTCGAGGCATAAAACTGTTGCCCCCGACCAGGTTCTCAAAGAAGCTCCTTCTGCAGCCCAAGACGGTCATCAAGACTCTCCTGCGGCCTTGTTTCCGACCGCAGATAACCCCACTGTCTCCAAATCCAGCAAAGGAAAACACTACGATGCTGAGTTTTTTGGAGCACAAGGAAAATCTATGCGGACAAAGAAGAGGCCGCATAAAAGAGCTGGGCAGATGACTCATGCGGCAACCAACCCTGGCCGCAGACAGATCGCCCATGCGGAAGCAAACTCTGGTCGCAGACAGATCGCCCATGCGGCAGCAAACCCTGGCCATAGACAGATTGCTCATGCGGCAGCCAACCCTGGCCGCAGACAGATCGCTCATGCGGCAGCTAACTTTAGCCGCAGGCAGATCCCCATGCGGCAGCCAACTCTGGCCGCAGGCAGATGGCCCATGCGGCAGCCAATCCTGGCCATAGACAGAGTGTCTCATGCGGCCCTGTCAGAAGCTCTATGTTCGACCGTCTCTCATGCGGGGCCGAGTCCATACGGTCCATTGAGAATGTGGGACGTATCAATCTGGAATCTTTTTACTATGTGCCTTCAAGTGCTAAGTCAAAAAAGTCTAGGACAGTACGGGCCCAACAAGCCCAGTCAACTGTCCAAGTTGCTGACCGTCAGCGGGCATCGTTAACTGTTATATGGGCTCCTGATGGAAAGTTATACAGAACCACCCGCGTCCAGTCTCCCAGGGCTAACGGACAGGGTGGGTCTCAAAAGTCTCCCTCCAACGATCGAGAGCAAGTGCTTTTACTAGCCTTAGATCAGGGTGCAAACATGATACCTACGCACCCATGTGCTCGGGATACCCGAGTCAACAAATTGGAGGCAAAGATAGATCAATCCGCTACTGACTTGCGATAGGTGATTACTCACAAACGCAAGGAGAAGGAAGCATCCTTGGCGTGCAATGAGCCCCTCTCGGGACGTCGTTGCACCCAAGTCGTCATCAAATGCTGCTGCGACAAGTCGGCAGCACCTGAAAATCGGCAGTCCGTTTTCCAACAACTGCAGCAGCCAGCACCCTTCCAACAACAACTTCAGAAACAGGTACAAATTTTGGGAGACGAGGAATTTCCCGTCGCCTCCTGTAATTCAACCCGGAAGGTTCTTCCCGACAAGGGAGGAAAGAAGACAGGCTCTTCCAGCCCGACAGTTTCTGCCAGCATTGCAAGGAAACTCTCGTCTGGAGGACTGCCACCGACAACCACATGGGCTGTCTACCTAGGCACTCGATCCAAAAAGATACTTCCAACACTTGGGGGTGCATCCTTGACCTCTCTGGGGGTAAATGAGGCCGGGGGTAGCAGTCCCCTCAAAGTATGCGATAACTCGGTATTCCAAGAGCATACACAAGGGGTAGCGATCCACTAGAATTATGCAACAGACATGGACGTCCTTGAGGATGACCGCCCTCGCCAAGATGATGCGGCTTCCTGTACAGGGGGTAGCACCCCTTCCGAGTTTGAGAAAGAAGATATTCCGACAATCCTCGACGATTTTTCGGTACGGAGGTACGACACGGAGAGCACATCTGCTACGATTCCTTCCACCTCTACCCACGTGCGGACAGTCTTTATGGCTGACGAGGATCATGAAGCGCCTACTGACCGACAACGTCTAGAAGTACTTGAAGCCATGCTCTTGTCCTTGGTCAAGTCAGTAGACGAAATCAAAGCTGTATTGTCGACTCAACTAGCAAGGACGCCTGGACAAACAAGCTTGGGACCCGCAGTCAACGCGGACTCCAATACGACCGCTCCTCCTTTGGATGACAATCCTCTAGGAGCCTCCGCACCTTCAGCTGCAGATGAACCCAGAGAAGCAAGGAGGGAAGTCCAGGAGCTTCGGGCAATGTTTAATGCCCGAGATTCCTTCCGGGACCTCAGAATACGCCAGCCGTATCCCGTTGCATGGAGAGATGTGTATTTTCCACCACGGTACAAGCTATTTCATATCGATTCATATGACAGGAAGACCTCTGCTAGTCGGTACATGACTTACTTCGAGGTCACAACCGACGACTTGTCCTATAGTGACACCATCCTCACACGATTATTCATTGGAGCATTGGAGGGGATCGTGTTCGACTGGTATCACAACCTCCTCACACGATTATTCATTGGAGCATTGGAGGGGATCGTGTTCGACTGGTATCACAACCTTCCTGACAACTGCATCCATTCTTTTGACGGCTTCAAGCATATGTTCCTAGAACAATTCTACGAGGTAGGATATGATGTGACAATGTCATCCCTCATGGACGTTGTTCAGGAAGAGAAGGAGCTGACAAGGAACTATATCGAGCGGTTTTGCCAAACTGTAATGAGATTGCCCCAAGGTAATTTCGAAAGCTCCTTGATTGAAATCTGCCAGAAGAAGTTGCTCCCCGCAGTCAGCCTCTGGATGGGTGAAGATCAGTTCAGGGTATGACCTTCATCATAAGCGCCACCAATGCGGAGGCGAAGTTAAATAAGGCTCGCCAGCTGGAATTACACATCCCAGACGAAAAGGTCAAAAGTAAACATCCTGGTACCGCCTCTAATAACAATAATACTGACGGCACCTCCAATAACCGGGACAATAAGGGCAAACAGGCCCTGGTCGCCGGTACGACCAAGAAGCCTGAACAAAAGCAGGCAGAAGCACAGTGGCCCCAGGTCAATTACTCATTCGAAGATGGTCATGTCAAGCCTATCTTCGACATGCTCTTGCAAGGAGACAGGATCCAAATCGCTCCACCAAGGCGCGAGCCCCGAGCGGCAGAGATAGAGGACCCAAAATACTGCCATTTCTATCGCTATGTTCATCATGCCACTCAATACTGCTTTCAATTAAAGCGGTACATCCAGAATATTATCGACTCCAAAGCTCTGTCGCTAGACTTTGAAGAGGTTACCATGGCAGCGAACATGGTCTCAATTCAGTTCGGCAACTTCCCTCAAACAAGTACTCAAGACAGGGTAATACCTATCCCCCGGGTAACGATGGAGGTTACTAATTTACCCCTCGTCCGGGACCAGACGACTGGCTTGGTACCTCTCACCACGTCACAATGAGAGATCATGTGGGTGCATCCAGACTTGGTGTCCGAAGTGACCCCGGCGGCATCATCTCCAGCCAACAAAAAGAAGGATAAGAAGTCCAGATCCTGTCACACAATTTCAACCGAAGCTGAGGAAGCGCAGCCGTTGTTACCCGATCTGGGGTACAAGTCCAGCCCACTCCGGGTAGCTCAGTTGAAGACCCTCAACTGGCAACGCTGCCCGCCACTGATGTTCCGAGGCCATCTCAGCCTCCATCGACAGACAGGTCCAAGCCGAAGAAAACCTGTTTTGACAGACCGCTCCGCAAAGATGCACCTCAAGGGCTAGAGAGACCTTACAACTTTGACATATTAGCACAATTGGCTAATATGCCGACAAAGTTGTCATTATACGAGCTCCTAAGACTCTCCAAGGATCTTCATGTCGTATTGAGCGAAGCGCTCCAGAATGCTGGCGCTTACTTAGTCCAAGTAAAGCCTACAGGGGAAGACTCATCGGCAGATCTCCAGGGCAGCAACAGTGTGGATACAATGCCTGTAACGCCCCAGTCCCAAAATACGTAGGACTAGATACATAAACATGCCAACTGTATACATACGAAGTATACTCTAATATATGAAAACCTCGTATGAATACATAAGCTGTAAAATACAGTAAACCAAGAGTAATCTCATCTCATCCATAAATGTAAGAATAAAAGAGATCATATAATCAACTGTAATAGGTCTTTGTATAATATATTGGGCGGAGACAAATCCACTACCAACAAGTAAGGGAAAATATACATGGAAACTGAAATGATTTGGCGGGAGTAGCAAAGAAAGACCCAAGACACGTCATCTCCAAATGAATAGAGAAGATCGTGACCTCGGCTTGAATACCTGCGAATGACAATAGCACACACCTGGAGAGATAACCAGGTCCTCAGAGGGACGTAACAAGATACACAATATCATACCATATAAACTGTATAAATACTGCTCAATAATAATAAGTAAGATCGGATCATAACATGGTCCAATACCTCACCTTTTGGATTAGCGTACCATCCTCCCAACCAAACAAGGACAGAAGATGGCACACTAAATCACGATGAAGTATATTTCCAAGTCATAAATCCAATATAGTATTCGGACCCCAACAAGGTTCAATACCTTCTCATCGGAGTAGTAAGCCACACCTACAACCAAACAAGGACAAGATGTGGCAAACTAATCCGGGATAAGTTATTGTTCCAAGTCACGGTCAGATACAAGTATCCAAACCAAGAGTACTCATACCTAACGGATATGGGCGCCTAACCAATCTAAGTGAATACAGTTTTAAGAACAGTTCATGGTCGCATGACTATCGGTTCAAGTCAGAAAAATACCAATGTAGTATAGTACCTCAGTAGCGAGTCACAACACCATATACTATTTCTCAGAATCGAGCGAGTATATAGCATATAGTCTACCTATCGTTCCTCAGTAGCGAGTCTAGGATAGATATGGTGTTAGTCAACTTCCAATCATGTTCTCTCCGCCCAATGCCAACTCATAACTGCTAAGTCTTCTAGCATGCAACTCTATTAGCAGTTATTTCCTAACGCACGGCTTATACGTACTGGTGGCCAGCTAATCACGCATATCCGAGTCCTATATGTGACACACAAAATGTGGTATAAATGTGTTAAGGCCTATGTATGCAACACACAAAGGGTGGTCCCTTAATTCTAAGTTCAATGTATAAGAAAATAGTACATATCAGGAAATAGAACTAAACAGTAAAAATTCTATCTACTTATGCCATGTATCACAATTTATTTTACAGAAAATAAATAATGAATAATGCAAGAATATGAGCTAAAGTAAAATAATCGGCTAATGGCAAGGTATCTTGCCTGAGGTTATGTGCAAAAGAGAATAATCCAGTAGCTCGAACCGACAAATAAACGAAGCAAGAAAAGCCAAATCCTGCAGATGACTCCGGATGCTGCAACAAACATCACGAACGAGTTTGGAATAAAAGATATGCCTAGGAAATGCCTGTCCAAAAGTAAAATTTTGGAACAGGGACAAAATCGTAATTTCAGGTCAAAACGATGTCCAATTTTAGATTCCGGTAGGCCGTGCACAAAATCGCCCGTTGAATGGGATTGTGGGCCCGCCAAAATAGCGTCCCGGTCAACCGTCTCAGAATCGGACCAAACTTGGCTACAGGACCAAAAAAATATTTCGAGTCCAATGGCGCAAGTTTCGTCGCGATTTGATGAGTGTACACGAAGTTGTGACTTAATTTGCAAATGGTCGATACGGGGGTAAGTCGACGGATACGCACTGATTTCGTCGCGTACATACAACAAAATCGGGTTCCGTCAGTTCCCACACGTCGACAACACCCCATACGCGCCTTTCGATGCGTATAGTGTGCGACCACGTCGCCCGGTTTGTCGGGGCGCACGCCGTATCGGGTGTTTTTTTTATTTTTAAAAACAGAATTTATAATCTTTCGTGAAACTTTAACAACGTGTAACTTTTTACACACTAGATGAAAAGTGAATCCAAAAGGTACGTTACAATCTCGGTTATGTTGTCTTTGACCATCTTTAATTAGTGTCTACAAAATCTTATTGTGTAGAAAGAAAAATGGCCGACAAGTTGGTGTTTTAAAATAGTTTTTAATATTCCAGAAAAATAGTTTTTCTCCAACTTCATCTCGATTTTTCGAACAAGTTGGATGGCCATGTTGAAATCCACCTGGGGGATCTCGAAGAGGGTCATGTGGGCTTTCTACACGAATTTACGGATCTAAAAACGGATTTAAATTGATGGAGAAATCGCATGGAGAAGTTAGGTACCTTGATTTTAAATTCTGTCGTTGTTGTTATCGTTTGTTGTTGGTGATGGTGTTGCCGTGGCGACCGTGAGGCAGGGCTGCTAAGGCTGGGCGCGGAGGTGCTCGCCAGGAAGAGGGGAGGAGGAAGGAAGGAGGAAAGAGGAGGAAGTCGGAGGAGATTAGGGTGATTATGAGTGAGTTTTCTAAAACATATATATATAACTAAGTTATATATATATGTGCAAGAGAGGAGTTCGGCCCCTTGGGCGCAGCATGGAGCTGCTGCCGCTATTTCACTTCTTGTGGTCGGTTCCCACATGGTGGGGCCGACCACATATTATTTATTTATTTTTCTCAAATCTTCTGAACTTCTTTCTTATCTTTCTATATATATATATATCTATATATATGTATATGTATATATCCATATATATACACCATAATCTATTAAAATCCAATAACAATTTAAATGTCACATATCCAATATTTAATATATCTAAATATATCTACATATATATATAAATTCCATTCACAATAAACCAACTCAAAATAATAATAATAATATTTAAATAGAATGAACATATTTATTTAATCTCCACAAAATAACTTAAGTAATAATAAATTAATAAAATCGTCCCAATGGGTGGACTTATACCGCACACCCTTATTCGGGTCCAAAAATTATACAAATATTAAACATTATTTAATAATAATAAAAATACCAATAATTGAACAAATAATTAAATAATTAGAAATTGTGCATAAAATTCTAAAATAATTTAGGAATTATTTCTACGTACATAAAATATGTCTACATGGCCACCTTGGTCCCACCACATGCCTACCTGGGCTTAAATTTGGTCTGGGCCTAGTACGGATTGGTTTGGCCCAACCGAGTCATCTAAAAATCAATATATAAAATAATATTTAATTAAAATAATTTAAATGAGTTAATACACAACTTGGCCTGGTTTTCCTAGTTTGAACAGAACTATGGCTATGCCTTCCATGGCATGGTTAATATACTAGTCAAGGCACACTGCTACAACTTTCGTGCTAAAATTCATGGTCGTCTAGTGCTCCAAAACTCAACAATGGCTAAGGTCATTTTTAATAATTAATAAAAACCATAAATTGTATAAATTCATTCTTAAGTCTTTTTAAATAATAAATAAAAATAATAATTTTAAAAGAAATTAGGGGTTTTACTTCCTACCCAACTTACAAGAATTTCGTCCTCGAAATTTAGGAACAATAGGGTAGATGGGGTTGAGGGGTAGAAGGAGTAGTTTAAGGCGAGGATATAGCCACATGACTAAAGTGATACCTTGGGTCCATTTCTCAAGTACAGTGCATTGTCTCTGTAAAATAAGTAAAAGACAAGAACAATAAAGGGTTCAAGACGGGGCTATTGAGTACGAATAAGAAGTTCATAGGCGACAAAAATAATTCAAAAGAGAATTGCCAAGGCTGTCGCGGATGAGACTCTAGGGGCAAGTTTTACTATGTCTCCATCCACGTAGGATAATATAAGTATAGCGAACCAAAGTGCAATAGGTTGATCAGACCATGATGCACCGGTTTTGATTAGACAATATGTTAGTGAGTGCACCTAATAAAATATGTCATGATCAAGCTTGGTAAAAAAATAAGCTTGCAAAACTGAGGCTAATTAGCAGCATAAGATAGTCAAAATATAAGTAAGGGAGAATGATAAAGGAAATTAAATAGTCCAGGATCTTTTAAAATCTAAGTTCCGTCCGAAGATTGGGCTTGTGCAGTTGGCTTGGTTGACTAGCTAAGTTAGGGTCCTTTGAATTTATAGTCTGAGTAAACTTATCAACATGGGTCACAAGGGAAAAGGCTTTGTCGGGCCGTGAGATATTCTACCCAACTTACAAGAGTTAAGCTAGTAGTATGATGGGACAATGGGTCAAGCAATCAAAATAAAACACAAATTTAAGCATTTAAGGAATTAAGTAGAACAAAATCACATATCGGGTCGAAAGAATTGAGTCGAGGTTGAGTCCCTATCCGTGGTCGAAAAATATATCGGTATCATGGTAAAGATTATAGTTTAGCCATTTTGATCAGAAGGTCATATCATGAAAATAGTGTACAAGGAGACATGTTTTAGTAGGACATGATATATCTACATGAATGTGGGCTTGTGTAGGCCTTACATATGAAATTTATTGGAAGAAAAAGTCTAGTGTTGTGCTCCAAATATCCAAGTCACGGTAAGGGATGCCAAAAGATCTAAAATAGAAAGTGGGAGTTCATGATGTGACAATTAATGCCAAAAAATGAAATAAAAATAAATAAAGAATATCAAGTTAAAGCATAAAATAAGATTAATTAAGGAATCCAATAGTATAATTTAGGGTCACAGTTCTAGAGAGAAAATAGTCTCCTAGATTGATACGGTTAAGGAACAATCAAATCACTATTCAAATTTCAAACGGTTAGAAGGTCACAATAAAAGTTCTAGATTTGAGGAAAGGTCGAGTAAGTCAAGGTTGAGATACAGTCACATAGTTTGATAGATGACTAACAATGCTTTTGTATATACTACCATCATGGTCATGAGTGACATGGCATTTAGCATGGAATACTTCTAACTTATTAAGGCTATCTTGGTGGCCTACCGTTAAAATTTTAACTTAGGTTTCCTTCCGAAAGTTCTTAATAAAATTTCTCAAAAAATGAACTACCTTAATTTGTATTCTCTCTAAGACGTCTAATTTAATCATGATTAAGAGTTTAATCCCTTCCATAACCCTCCTAGTGAACTTTCATCACGTTACTACTAACCTTTCCAAAATTTAACATTTTCACTCCAACTTTTAAACTCAAGAGTTCGTAAATCATGAATCCATAAAAAATTCTATATCACTTTATAACTTTAAAACTCTAAATTTTCTCAATAATCCTCAAGATAAACCCTTAGCATATCACGAGCAATCTAAAATTCACAACTCAATATTTTAACGTACTCATCAACCATAGCTTCTACTTCTAAGTCACTCAAACCTAATCACAACTTTTTAAACCCAAAATCTAAATAGATTTGTAAGTCTTCAATCAAAGGACACGATTTCAAATTTGAAACTTTCTCTCAAAAATCGTTTTCTTATCTTCCAAATATTTTAACCAAAATTTTAATATCATTACTTCCACTTAAAATTTGAATCCTATTAACATATTAAGCACAACCTGTACGACTTAATTTAAATAATTCATACTGCTACTTTTTAAGATCCATATCTGCTCAAAGATGTATAATTATAACTGTAACTCATTAAGTCATAGATATCAAAACTCAAAATCCAATCCATTTCTTAAATTAATGGTATATAGATTCTAGCTATTTTTCCTGCAGTATCACATGAAATTCTATCAATCCTCTGGTGATTACTACCTAGAAATCTTAAGATAAAACTTTCTTTGGTAATATCTCAACTTACAAACTACTAATCCTAAATCAGACTTTTAGTAAATGCCTTTATAACTTAGTTAAGGTCTCAATGTATTCCAATTACCAATGTAATCCTTCTAGCCATATGGTTGACCAATAAGTATATAGTAGTGTAGTCATCTTTCTAACCATGTTTAAGCACAAGATGATAGGGTGTTGGTAGAAGGAGTTCAAGCAAGATGCAAAAATCAAGGGAGGCAATGAGAGTTCGGAATGTAAAAATCAAGAAAGGTGATCAGGTATGTGGATAAGATTCCTAAACTCTAAACCTATATTGCAGGCTTACCTCGGTACAATTACGTAACCGAAGTGATAAACTCGACCTGCATGGACCAACACAAATATATGTAACGCCCCAGTCCCAAAATGCGTAGGACTAGGTACATAGACATGCCAGCTGTATACATACGAAGTATACTCCAATATATGGAAACCTCGCATGAATACATAAGCCGTAAAATACAGTAAACCAAGAGTAATCTAATCTCATCCACAAATATAAGAATAAAAGATATCATATAATCAACTGTAATAAGTCTTTGTACAATATGTTGGACGGAGACAAATCCACTACCAACAAGTAAGGGAAAATATACATGGAAACTGAAATAATTTGGCGGAAGTAGCAAAGAAAGATCCAAGACACGTCATCTCCTAATGAATAGAGAAGATCGCGACCTCGGCTAGAATACCTACGAATGACAATAGCACACACCTGGGGAGATAACCAGGTCCTCAGAGGGACGTAACAAGATACACAATATCATGCCATATAAACTGAATAAATATTGCTCAATAATAATAAGTAAGATCGGATCATAACATGGTCCAATACCTCACATTTTGGATTAGCGTACCATCCTCCCAACCAAACAAGGACAGGAGATGGCACACTAACCCACGATGAAGCATATTTCCAAGTCATAAATCCAATATAGTATTCAAACCCAACAAGGTTCAATACCTTCTCATCGGAGTAGTAAGCCACACCTACAACCAAACAAGAACAAGATGTGGCAAACTAATCCGCAACAAGTTATTGTTCCAAGTCATGGTCATATACAAGTACCCAAACCAAGAGTACTCATACCTAACGGATAAGGGCGCTGAACCAATCTAAGTGAATACAGTTTTAAGAACAGTTCATGGTCGCATGACTATCGGGTCAAATCAGGAAAATACCAATGCAATACAGTACCTCAGTAGCGAGTCACAATACCATATACTATTCCTCAGTATCGAGCGAGTCTATAGCATATAGTCTACCTATTGTTCCTCAGTAGCGAGCGAGTCTACGATAGATAGGGTGGTAGTCAACTTCCAATCATGTTCTTCCCGTCCAATGCCAACTCATAACTGCTAAGTCTTCTAGCATGCAACTCTATTAGCAGTTATTTCATAACGCACGGCTTATACGTACTGGTGGCCAGCCAATCACGCATGTCCGAGTCCTATATGTGACTCACAATAACGTGGTATAAATGTGTCAAGGCCTATGAATGCAACACACAAAGGGTGGTCCCTTAATTCTAAGTTCAATGTATAAGAAAATAGTACATAGCAGGAAATAGATCTAAACAGTAAAATTTTTATCTACTTAAGCCATGTATCACAATTTATTTTGCAGAAAATAAATAATGAATAATGCATGAATATGAGCTAAAGTAAAATAATCAGCTAATGGCAAGGTATCTTGCTTGAGGTTATGTGCAAAAGATAATAATCCAGTAGCTCGAACCGGCAAATAAACGAAGCAAGAAAAGCCAAATCCTGCAGATGACTCTGGATGCTGTAATAAACATCACGAACGAGTTTAGAATAAAATATATGCCTAGAAAACGCCTATCCAAAAATTAAATTCTGGAACAGGGGCAAAATCGTAATTTTGGGTCAAACCGATGTCCGCCGTTGGACCTGCTTTGCACCAAAATACGCGTCAGAACCTACGAATTCGTTTAGATGAGACGAACCCAACGGTATGTCCAATTTTGGATTCCGGTGGGTCGTGCACAAAATTGCTCATTGAGTAGGATTGTGGGTCCGCCAAAATAGCGTCCCGGTCAACCGTCTCAGAATCGGACCAAACTTGGCTCACAGGACCAGAAAAATCTTTCGAGTCCAATGGCGTAAGTTTCGTCACGATTTGATGAGTATACACGAAGTTGTGACTTAATTTGCAGAGGGTCAATACGGGGGTAACTCGACGGATACGCACTGATTTCGTCGCGCACATACAACAAAATCGGATTTCGTCAGTTCCCACACGTCGACAACACCCAAACGTGCCTTTCGATGCGTATAGTGCACGAACACGTCGCACGGTTTGTCGGGGTGCATGCCGTATCGGGTGTTTTTCTTATTTTCAAAAACAGAATTTACAATCTTTCGTGAAACTTTAACAACGTATAACTTTTTACACACTTGATGAAAAGTGAATCCAGAAGGTGCGTTACAATCTCGGTTATGTTGTTTTTGACGTCTTTAATTATTCTCTACAAAATCCTATTGTATAGAAAGAAAAGTGGTCGACAAGTTGGTGTTTTAAAATAGTTTTTAATATTCCAGAAAAATGGTTTTTCTCCAACTTCGTCTCGATTTTTCGAGCAAGCTGGATGGCCATATTGAAATCCACCTAGGGGATCTCGAAGAGGGTCATGTGGGCTTTCTACACGAATTTATGGATCTAAAAATGGATTTAAATTGATGGAGAAATCGCATGGAGAAGTTAGGTACCTTGATTTTAAATTCTGTCATTGTTGTTGTCGTTTGTTGTTGGTGGTGGTGTTGCCGTGGCGACCATGAGGCGGGGCTGATGTGGCTGGGCGCGGAGGTGCTCGCCAGGAAGAGGGGAGGAGGAAGGAAGGAGGAAAGAGGAGGAAGGAGGAGGAGATTAGGGTGATTAGGAGTGGGTTTTTATATATATAACTAAGTTATATATATATATATATATATATATATATATATATATATATATATATATATATATATGTGAAAGAGAGGAGTTCGTCCCTTTGGGCGCAGCATGGAGCTGCTGCTGCTATTTCACTTCTTGTGGTCGATTCCCACATGGTGGGGCCGACCACATATTATTTATTTATTATTTTTTTCTCTCAAATCTTTTAAACTTCTTTTCTTATCTTTCTATATATATATATATATATATTTTTTCTTTCTTTTCTATATATATATATATATATATATATATATATATATATATATATATATATATATATATACACATAATCTATTAAAATCCAATAACAATTTAAATGTCACATATCCAATATTTAATATATCTACATATATATATATATATAAATTCTATTCACAATAAACCAACTCAAAATAATAATAATAATAATAATATTTAAATAGAATGAACATATTTATTTAATCTCCACAAAATAACTTAAGTAATAATAAATTAATAAAATAATAAAATCTTTTCAATGGGTGGACTTATACCGCACGCCCTTATCCGGGTCCAGAAATTATACAAATATTAAGCATTATTTAATAATAATAAAAATACCAATAATTGAACAAATAATTAAATAATTAGAAATTGTGCATGAAATTCTAAAATAATTTAGAAATTATTTCTACGTACATAAAATATGTCTATATGGCCACTTTGGTCCCACCACATGCCTACCTGGGCTTAAATTTGGTCCGGGCCTAGTGCGGACTGGTTTGGCCCAACCGGGTCATCTAAAAATCAATATATAAAATAATATTTAATTAAAATAATTTAAATGAGTTAATACACAACTTGTCATGGTTTTTCTAGTTTGAACAGAACTATGGCTAGGCCTCCCACGGTATGGCTAATATACTAGTCAAGGCACACTGCTACAACTTCCGTGCTAAAAGTCATGGTCGTCTAGTGCTCCAAAACGCAACAATGGCTAAGGTCATTTTTAATAATTAATAAAAATCATAAATTGTATAAATTCATTCTTAAGTCTTTTTAAATAATAAATAAATAATAATAATTTTAAAAAAATAGGGGTTTTACAATGCCCAACGTCGTATTCACCCCACAGGACATGCTGGTACTCCCTCAAAACTATCAAATCTTCCAAACTATCGAGTTATGTACACTAAGTACCGCTGAACTCACACTCTACCTCCCTGAGTTGCGAGTCATGTACGATAGTACCGCTGAACTCACACTCTATCACATCTCCCTGAGTGGTGAGTCATGTACGATGATACCTCTGAACTCACACTCTATTGCATCTCCCTGAGTGACGAGTCATGTACGATGATACCTCTGAACTCACACTCTATTGCATCTCCCTGAGTGGCGAGTCATGTACGATGATACCTCTGAACTCACACTCTATCGCATCTCCCTGAGTGGCAAGTCATGTACGATGATACCTCTGAACTCACACTCTATCGCATCTGCATGAGTGACGAGTCATGTACGATGATACCTCTGAACTCCCACTCTAATGCTTTACCTCATAGGAGTCTGCCCAGTTTATAATTATCCCTGAGCAAACTTTCTGGTCCTGATTATCGTGTGTCACGTCCATATTACCTCTAGTACCGATAATCTTTCGACTTAACACCTGTACCCAACCCGGGCTAAAAGACATGGTGTTAAGACTACAAAACCTATCACGTCCACATTACCTCTGTTGGTTTTGTCTCAAAAATCTATTACTCGTACCACCAGTGCGCAGAAGAGTAATTGGTCCACCAAAGATTATGCCTGACTATCGTGTGTCACGTCCATATTGCCTCTGATACCGATAGCCTTCCAACTTAACACCTGTACCCAACCTGGGATAAAAGACACGGTGTTAAGACTACAAAATCTATCACGTCCATATTACCTCTGTTGGGTTTTGTTTCAAATCTATTACCCGCACCGCCAGTATGCAGAAGGGTAATAGGTCCACAAAAGTGATCCTAATCTATTACTCGCACCATTGGTGTACCAAAAAGTAGTAGAATCCACAAAATATCATTCAAATCTATTTGCTCGTATTTTCGAATGCACAAAAGGGCAATAGGTCCACAAAAAGCCCTCCAGTAGGATGTCCTTTATCAAATGTTGTATTAGGCCCCCTAGTACAAGCACTACAAACACCACAGACAAAGAATGGAGCGAATGCATTCTGTTTATTCAAAATCAGTTACATTCGTTACATTTCAAAAAAAAGAGGGCGAAAGAAAAGGGCTACTACTCATCAGCAACACACAGTTTGGCAAGAATATCTTCCAACTGCGCAGTTGAGCGCTCAATTCTCAGTCTGGCTCGGCGTTCAGCTTCCTGGGTTAACCTTTCAGCATCCTCAAGATGTGCATGAGCCTATCAATTTTCTTCTAATTTCTTCAGTACAACCTCTAGAGCGGCAGAGGCTCGTGTGACCTCATCAGTCTCCTTGCAGATCTTCTCTTTTTCTTGACGAGTGGCTTAGAGCTCAGTCTCCAGAGATGTCAGCCTGGCCTGGAGCTGGAGTAGCTGCTCGTTCGTTTCGATTATAGCACGAACAGTGGTCTCCTTACGACTCAAGCAAATATCTCCCTCTCGGCTCAGTTTGTCATATTTAAGAGACAGCTTATGGAGATCCTTCTCCAGGGTGGGCATGGTCGTCTCCTGTACAGCCTTCACCTTTTCTACGGCCTTTATAAGGAAAGTACGCTCCTGCTCCACTGCAGAAGGTACATCGACTTGCCACAGTTTTTGCAGCTGGATTAGGCACTGATCAGCCTCTCCCAGCTTATGCTCCAGAAGGACGGCCGCCTTCTCTCCACCCGGGAGCATCTTCAGTAGGTCGATCTGGCCTTGGGCGCAGTGACGGACTACGGCAAATGAAGTCCCTCTCCTTGAATTAGCTTCAACCCCTCGTTTCAGATGACGGTAGAAACTCTCGACTATATCCCTTGATGATTCGTCTAGATTCTCCAAAGAGGACGGCGTCGAAGGAATATCAGCCAAGGAGTCTGAAGGCATATGGAAAGAAGGCATAGCGGAGCTTGACGACTTTGTCAGAAGGAAAACAAACTCCAAGTGACGAGACTCCCGAACAGCAGTAATCTTCTCTTCCGCAGTCCGAATGAGCTAAAGACTAGGCAGAGTGGAGAGTTCAATCTCTGGAGAAGAGGCAGCTTCAATCGACCCTGCATCCACCGATGCTGGTACAGGGACCACCACTTCTACCATCGGCACCTCTGGTATAAGCGGCTCTAAATTCGACTCAGCGGGGGTTTTCTTGATTAGAATGAGAGAGGGTTCACTTCTTCTCTTCAGTAAAAGGTCCGCCTCGACGTCTTCTACTATCTCCTCCTCCGCAGCTATGTCCACCAATGGCAATGAAGGAGCACTGCCTATAGATCCAAAACGACCGACAATCAGCTTAACCCGAAGGATATGAAGAAAGAGCAAATGAACCTCTCCGTCGGTAAGAATATAACATAGCTTACGAGGGGAGGGCGGGGGAGACCGCGGCTCGCTCTGGACAGTCATAATTCCTCCCATTGCCCCCATATCCTCCTCAACAGAAATATCTGAATCACCTGCACCCACCACTCCAGCCCCGGTCGACCCGAAAGGAAATGTAGCTGGGTCGGTCGCGACCAAATGAGACCCTGCAGCCTCGATATTTGGTTCTGTAAGGCTTGCACCTTCTTCGATCAGGGTATCCATTACTGGAGGGATCCCGAAAGCAGCATCAGACTCCGGAAGGTTTATGACTTCCAAAGCCTGCATAAAGGAAAAAAAGAGGAACAATAAGATAAAGTCCCAAAAGTAACATGGTGGTCGATCAAAATAAAATTTACCTCTGGGAAGGTTTCGACGTCACTGCCCTCTGCCGCAATGTCAGACCCTCGATTCCGAAATGTAAGCCATTTCTGGGAGCGAGGCCTGTCAGCAACAGGGGGTCCACACTTATTTCGCTTACGTGGAGGAATCGGCACAAGAGAAGGCAAGCGCGTCACTGAAGTACTTGCAGGAAGTGACAAGCCATCATCCTCCTCTTCCGTACCAATAGAATCAGAGTCGGACACTTTAATGGCTTTCGCCTTCCATGTCCTGTTCTTCTTTTTGGGTTCCTTGCGTTTCTCCGCCAACTTAGTACCGGTTATGAAACTGGTACTTATGTCAAAGCCTTAGGGAGGCCCATTCACGGAGACATGGTGAAGTGCCACCATGTACGAGATACGAACTGAGCCCCCGGTATCAGGTAAAGAAAAGCTGGTTCGAGTATGGACGGCACTGTAGTAATGCCAGGCCCGGATGCCATCCAGGACGATGCCCTCATAACCCAAGCATGGACTCGGGTTGTCCAAAAACAACTGGCAGTACCCAAATTGTCGCGAATATTGACTGGGTAAGTAAGGTTCTAAGAAAACAATGTTACAGCTGCGGTACACCAGATGTGCAGGATGGATGTTCTGTAACCAACGGAATATCCTCTCGGATAGGATCTAGGGCGCAACACCGCCATCAAGATAAGGGTGTCCTATTTCCTCATCGGTAAAAGGTGGGACCGACACAAAAAAGGAATAGCTTTCAACCCGAGCAAGCACAACTCGACAGTCGAGCATAGTTGAACAGGTCTAAGGCATATCATGGTACTGATAGATGAATGCATCATTAACCGTCGCATTCCCTTCAGCGCCAGGTCGCATCTGAGAGGGGCAGTACATTAGCAGCCACCCCATCAGGTAGTGGTAGGGCAGCTCAATTCGGTTGAAATTCTTTGTAACATCACGAGCTACGGTTCTGGCCACAAAGGTACGAAGGCCCCGATGGATGCTACACACCATAGCTGGGAGTAAAGCTAGCCAGCCTCCGAAGACTAATTTGACAGCAGGAAGGATCAGATTGTGGCTGATTCTCTCAATAGAACCAGAACCCCCTGAGACAATATAGATCCTCAGCCATATCATCAGGAACCTAGCCAAGATGGCTTTATCAGATAAGAATTGGGTATCTTGATAGAAGTAGCTGAATGTATCGGATTGGCTTCCGAATCTATCACCAGAAACTTTGGTCCTCTTGGCGCTTTTCACTTAAGCATCCACCCATGCTTCAGTTTGAGGGCTCCAAGGGATAACTTGGCCTGAGGCCTCTAGATCGAACAGGTAACTGATCCAAGCCTTGGTATGAGGAAGGGTCCCCTCAAAGCTTTCATCTTTATTCTTCGATATTTGCTGACAAGTGCTATAATGACATAACACTTCCCGATAAACGGCAACGAACCCGGGGAACCGCTGCTCTAAAACCTTAAACTCCTCATCCGTAGGAGTATACTCCTCATAAGCCTCGTCTCCCCAGGGCAACTTGGAGACGTCATGCATTTCATGGATAGCAAGCCCCATCTCCCAGCAGGCGTAAAGAAGGTCCCCGTACGATGATTGTACATCTCGAGGAGTGCTATAAACAGCCTTGTGTTCATAGGAAGGCCGTAGCAGGTGCCCCTTATGGCATAGTGGAGGTCGAGCTGACGCAAAGTATCCTCATACCGCGATAGAATCCAGAGTGTCAAGTTGACCCACGGAGGAAAACGATAGATCCAATTAGGCAGCGACAGTCTACCCATGGGATATGATCCTTTTCGAGCAATCTGGTTCAGGAAGGTATCGGCTTCAGAGAACCTGTTATTAGGCCTCAACTTATTTATAAAACTACCGGGGGCTAGTCCGACGACAGAACGATTGACTGACTCCCTGGTCGCGACCGCCGACCGCGCTCGTCTATTATAATGGATATTGCCTACGAAGACTGCATGTCGGTCCTGAGTTATGGAATCCGTCATTCGCCTCTCGATAGGCACCATGTTAAAACTTGATAGGAAAAATAGCATTCCATCTGAGGAAGGTGAATCGCTATCCCGTTGGAAATGAAATCCCAGCTCTCAGATAGCTCCAACATGCGGGGGTTCGAAACAGCTATAGAATCTCCGAATAAGAAATGCAGGCTTCAGATGGGTGTCCCCCAGTTTCCCGGAATTCATCATGCCAAGCAAAAAGAAGAAGGATTGGTTTCGGATCTCCCTCAACCTGTCTTCAGGTTGATCGCGGGTAATCTGAGATAACACACGTTTGACTATCTGGTCAAATCTTACACCCAATACAGATTGGGGATATCCTATCAAGAGTTCCCCCGATGGAGCTATGGGCAAGGTCATTGCAAAGGACAAAGCAGAAAAGTAGTTAGAAGAAAACAAAGTTCATTTTTCAGCTATGTGGCCTAACCAAAAAGGATCAATGCGGCCTAGTTATGAAGGATGTGCGTGCGGCTTAAGAACATGAAATACATGCGGCTCAATCGTACAGTTCTGTTACATAGTGCCTATGCGGCCCTGTCAGGAGGCATTTATGCGGCATGGTTAGGGAACACTCATGCGGATCAGTCTTGAGTCACTTAGGTGGTTCAGTTATGCAGTATTCATGAGGGTCGATCAAGGAATCACTTATGCGGTTCAGTTATGAAAAACTTATGTGGCCTGGACAGTGTCAATTATGTAGCGCTCATGCGGCCCAGTCACGAGGCACCCATGTGAGTCAATAATGCTTATGCGGCTCAGCCCATGTGGCCCTATCACATAGAACACATACGGCCCAATGAAATAGGGTTCGCATCGATCATGCCTGACGCATAGGGGCGACGCATGACAGGTCGACGCATAAAATATGCGATATGGCCATTCGAAAAAAATTAAAGTCATTGTCTTCCCGTCGTCCTTATCCTTGATAGGGAGGTGTACGTCAGGATGAATCGAAGGAGAATCCGCAGCTCTCGATGGATAAGCAGATCCTTTCCCTTTGGCCGCAACATCAGACGACTTGGAAGCTTTTGGAGTCGTGGCGAAACAGAAAGCACTATATGGATAATAAAGACGAAGGAGAAGAAGGTAAAAGAGAAAATTTTCTTCCTCCAAATGACCTATATTTATAAGGTTTGTTGAAAGTGCGCCATTTTGATTCTCGAGCCCATTAAAGATAATGATGACGTTTGGGAATTTTATCCTTAGTAACCGTCAGCTTTATCTCGGAAAAAGAGCCCAAATCAAAAACCAAATCAAGGCATTAAATGCAGCAGTGACAGCTGGCACAAGATCTCCCTGCGGCACAAGATCTACCAGCGGTCCGAAAGCTTCCATGCGGCCCGAAAGCGTCCACGCGACACGACGTCTCTCCTGACACGAAGATTTTTTTCTGCGACTTGATATACGTCTATGGTTCTTATTCAAAGTATTCCAAATTTGTAATTTGAAAACTTTAAAGGGGGTCTCGTAGAAGCATAGAAAATATAGGGTTCACGCGGATCACAACTGACCGCATGAGTATCTTGTAACGAATTGACCTGCATGAAGAAGAGCCGCATGACAGACTCAGAACGCCTCATGCGGCCCATCTTCACTAGACTGGCTTCTGAGCCGCAGAAGAGAATAGTTACTTATGTGGCCAAGCTGACTAATCCTTCTGATAAAGCTGACTCTAGTCTGATAAAGCTGACAAACTCTGGTGAAAATTGACAGCTCTGACAACTCTGACGCTCTGAAAAGAAGATAAGATATGATTAGACTGGACAGGCGACCCGAGCCACATGAACCTTTTGTATTTCATACGGCCAAGGGTAACTACAATCTGAGCCGCATGAGCTTTATGCTGCCTAGAATATAAGAACCTATGCGGCTCAATGCGGAGCAAGGGAGACTGCCGTATGAGTCTTATGCGGCCCAGCATGGCCGAACTCTGAAGAACCTATGCGGCTCAAAATGACGCAAGCAGACTGGTCCTATCTTGTGATAAGACACGTGGCAGGCTGACCAAGTCTCAACTACCCAGATTCGCTACAACAAAATATTAACAACCCTCACCAGCTGGCAGCCCGAGATCGAGTCTTTGTGCGCTGTGAGAGACACGTGGCCACGTGGCCCATTATGCGGCCCAAAAAGCTGCAACTGCAAAAAATACTACAAATAGCAGGGCACTACACCCATGCAAATGGTTGAAAATCCAAGGCTGGTAACCTACAAGAGGTAATTTCTTCGAGAGCAAGGAGCGCGTCAGATAGTCCAAGGAGTAAGGCAGAGTTGCTACACTTTTCCGAGCCTCTACCGTCACCCCCAGAATCAAAACTAAATAATTGTACTTAGATTGTCTCCTAGTCTTTCATTCTAGGCTTTCTCTTGTACAAGCAAGTTTGCAATCAAGTTCAATTCATCTGTAACACTACAAAAAAAGTGTCTTTCTGGGACATCAAAAATCCGTCTTAAAAAGACCTAAATCAGTCCTAAATTGTAGTTTGGGACGAATTTTAGGACGGTAAGTGACAGTGCTATTAGGGTGGCGTGGCAAAAAGTTTTAGGACGAAAAATACCGTCCTAATTTGGTTTTAGGGTCGAAAAAGCTAACCGTACCAAAAGAGTTTGAATTATTATATGTTTACGACGGTTTATAAAATTGTCCCAAAATAAAAGAGTTTGTGATGAATAACATTCGTCATAAACAAATTTGCCAGCGTTACAAAAGGATGTCGTTTATATCTAGGACAATTGCATAACCGTCTCAAAAGTAATACTTATGAAATTATTGTTTGTATTTTCCAGCTGTAAAATATACAATTTAAATACACATAATATATTTCATATGATCATGACTGTTGTCAAGTTTGTCCTCAGATCTATCTCCAGGTATCAGAGCTCCAATACAAAAAAGAAAGCTTAACAACATCAAGCATTCTTTACCATTAAGTAGAAGACAACAAAATCCATATATAACTATATATGTTCAATTGATAAACAACAAAAAGCTTAACATTAAGCATCCTCAACCACCATTTCCAAAATAAATCCAAAACACAATATATCACCCACACAATCAGTTACAAAATGAACCCATTCTCCACCATTACATACAAAATTCTGAACTCAAAACATTAAGCACTACACCATATTTTTGAACATTAGTCTATCCAACACGAACCCAAAAAATTAACCCAAACTTTTTTTCCATCACAAGATCGTCGCCCATCATTTTAGCATATCCAGAATGCTTTTAAAGGACCTGCAAATGAAGATATGCCAATATATTAGCAACCTGCTAACTGTACACAAACAACCAGAAAAAAAAGACAAGTTCTTACAAATTGTACAAAGTAGTCTACATTAGTTTGTGAATGTTTAAAACAGAACAAAAGGTTCAATCCATCTGTACAGACCTGCTAACAGTTCTTCCAAACTGTACAGACCTGCTTACAAAAAATTTGGAAAAAAATAATGTACAAAAACAAGCTTCAAGTAACAAAGGAAGCTTCAAGTGATAAAGGAAGCTTCAAGTGAAAAAGGAAGCTTTAAGTGAAGATGCAAAAAATTGGAAAACATTTTAAATGGGCACTACAATTATTTTAGCAACAATTACAGTAACAAGCTAGGAAAAACCAATGTAAAAGTTAAAATCTGTACAGACAATATACAAAGTTTAGTCCAAAAATCTGTCCAGGAAAAAGAGAAAACAAAGAATTCTATTATATCACAAGAAAGTGAAATTACTAATTCCTGATAATATTAAATTATCAGGAATAAGTAAAATTATCAAGGAAGTTGTGGTCCTCCCTTGTGGTTTTGTCCCAATGTCTGATGGTTGCTTGTAAATGTATCCGTGAACTGATATTGTAATTTCCTCCACTTTTTTACCTTTTATAATATGTTATACTTGGAAGAATTTGTCTATAAAATATGAAGATTCCTTTCATATTTTTCATATTCCCCAAACTTGAGTTGAAACTTTGTATGTTGGTTAAGAATGGAGAATGACAATGGAATTAGCAAAATCCATGCTTTAGCATGTGCTAAATGGATACTCATGGTGCTGGAATGCATTAGAACAATGTAATGCTTTACTTTTTGGTCTGAAGCAGCATGGTTTTGTGAATCAGTGTTTCCAAATTCTAACAAAAATTTATTGTAATGCATGGTAAATTTAAATTTGGAACCTAGCTATAACTCAATTTGGCCTATGCAATATTTGAAAAATGACGAGTACCTCTGTATATCTAGTCATGGCAAATATAGCTAAAACCCAGAAATCTGTTATACTGGAATCAAGAATGTGTCGTCTACTTGCTAAGGACTCCATAATTTATCTTCTCTATGTTTCAAGAATTGATGCAATCCACAAGGCAAGTTGTCTGATGACTTTTAACCTCCTTTTTAGCAACCAAAATAACTCTCTATTTTGCACTGGCTCAGTTCAATTTTATCTTTCAGTTTTTCTTTCCAAGAAGAGAACATAACTTGTATATTGTGGTCTTTTGTTCTACAGAAACAAAGTTGCATATATCAACCGACAAAAGATATGATATTAATAACTGTTCAACGCATTTACACCCGAAAGAACTGCATGTCACTCTAATTGAATTGACAATTTCAGAAACATGAAACCATATATGTATGCATATCTATGAGTTATTTTGTGTTGACTATCCTACTAGTTGATTTAGTTATCCAAAATGAGGTGAACGTGTATGTTACAAAGGACAACAAAGCTTAATGGAAGAAAAGAATTCAAATAACTGATTCTATAATTTTGAGATAAAGGATTGGATGTTGTAAACTGATGGTGAACCATGTAATTTGTAAATCAAATTATTTTTGTAAATCAACAATTGATTGCAGTTGCAGCATCAGAGCCTTCTCGCGAGGCCGACTCAGGCAGAAAAGCCAAACCAGTACGAGCCCGGAATGTGTGCTCAGAGGCTAACCCATTACATGTACCATCAGCAGCACAGGCTTTATGTAAGCTTTTGTTCTTTGTAATGGTGCAGGGGCATTGCGTTGTCATGCTTCTTTTCTCCTCCTTATTATAATTCTACCTACTGTAGGATAACAATATTGAGTTCTGTAGAAAGTTTGTTGCCATGTACTTTTCTCCTTGCCAGAAAAAGACAATGCATATTTCAGTATGGGAATGGACGACAAAGTACTAGTGTTTTCCCTCAGGTATGCTAGGATATCGCTATTGCTAGTCTATGTTGAGCTAGGTTGATTACGTCTCTCTCATGTTCCTACAAATTTATGCTTGTAATATTTGCTAGTGTTTTTGCATTCAGGCTGGTTCTTTACACAAGTTTCAATGCTTGATAACGATTCTTTGCATATAGTACTGTTAATGAATATGAAATTTTTCAAGATGCATGGCACTGCGAAATATGCAACCGTAAGCCTGGTGGATTTCTCATCAAGTAGGTACATCTAGATTGTCTATTTTCGTACTTATCAAGGCATAATAGTTCACTTTCTTTCATGTCCTTACGATAATTAGTTCTACCCCAATCCAAATAATTCAGTACTAACTTACAAGGTAAAGTGACAATCTCTGTATTTGTTATCAGGCTTTCATTCTCGGGTTATATCTTGCAAAACTTTACAATTTTACTTTCTTAATATTAGCATTATCGTGTACTCATGTTCGAAGGACTTTCACAATCTTTGGCACCAAAGAAAAACCAATGTAATAAGTTGATAGTTGGAAAATTACCTGGACGACGTATTGGATTGTTGACAAAGAGTTGAGCATTAAGGAATATGGCCATAACTTCCTCTTTGAGCTCAGTCCTAAGCTCACTCTTGACCGCCTCAAGATCTTTCTTGTGCCGGGCCTCTTGCTCCTCACGCTCTTTGTGAAGAAAACTATGCCCTTTCATAAGATAAACACAAGCTCAGATGAAAGAAAGTAATGGAGGAGATCCCAACTCTCAGTACTATTATGTCACCATTGTAAGAGAATAAAAGAAAACAACAAAGAGGTAAATGCTATCACATACAAATTACAAAGCAACTAATAATACCTTAATCAACTAGGCAAAAGTTTCGCCAACTATATATAAATTCAGGACTGAAAATGTTATACAGCGTACATACGGGATTATAAGGGAAGTTTGCAACACCTGTCCAACAACAGCTAGTCCATCGGCAAGAAGAGATGTTGCCATAATGATATCTAATATATATATATATATATATATATATATATATATATATATATATATATATATATATATATATATATATATATATATTTAGATAAACATACCCGTAAATAAACTGCAGAGTTCTTGGATATCTAATATATATATATATATATATATATATATATAGTCATCCATCCTTGTATTCCCGGAAATTAAAAAGAAAAGAAAAGAAAAGAAAAGAATTCTCTTGTACCCAACATACCCGTAAATAAACAAAAATGATCATTGACGTAGCCAATCACTTAGAGTACTTAAATTACCACAACAATCATCCCAGCTGTTGCAGTTCTATGCTTGTCTGAAAGATCAAAGTGACTTAAAGTGTACAAATGAGATATCCAAAAAGACACACAAGGACTTACTTTAAAGATACCACTTACTTTTCATTCCTGAAATAACACGAGGAACCTTTGTAAAGTATTTCAAGATATAGAACAATACAGTGAATAATCAGAACGAGACTCAAAAGAAGAGTACTACAAATATAGTTCTTTCAAGTATACAACTGCAGAGTTCTTGGAATACTGACAGTAAAGACTCATGGAATCGACGGCTATGTATATCGAGAAGCTGAAAATTATTTATAGCCCAGAAGTTCATCATCAGAATCTCCTAAAAGTAGATGCTGTAGCACTCCTCTAGCAGACAGCAGCAACAAAGGGCGGCAAAACTGTATCAAGAACAACAAAAGTAAAAATATGCAATCCGTCGGTGTTAAATCGCTTGCATATTGAATATGGGGGAAGGTAACATTTATATCCAAAACATAAAGAGTATAAAAACATCAGTTACAGCTTAATTGATTTGTATGTACCAGCCTGTGGTAATCATGTGTGGATGGAGAAATGGAAAAAGAATTATAAAATATTTAGAAAACATCCGTCAAGTACCTGAAGTCTCTATAGAGATGCAAGTGATTCATCAATCGAAGCGGAAGCAGGAAAGGGGGAGCACGACTACTTAGAAGAGTCTAAAATTAGGACCGATAAAAGCGTGCACTAATAATTTTTTATATATTTATTAATTATTATTATCAAAATTTATAAATATTTTAGTATTTATTAGAATTTATAAAGTTCAATTCAAAGTTAAAAAGAGATCATTTGCATTGTAATTTTTATAATGTCTAGATAAGTAATCTTTAATTTCTTGTAACTTTAATGAACGTGTACTAAAAAATTTCTAATATTCTTCCCAAAATTTCAGTCCTCTTTTAAAAATTATGATCTTGTTATGCAAAGCGCTCATGTCACTTGAGAAATGCACCCCGTCACCGAGAAAACGAGCTCTCAAGTTGCTCCTACCGAACCGTGGTTCTTACTGATATTCATTGGGCTCCCAGGAGATTTTGGCTTCTAAGGTTCAGACCTAGAGGCAAAATTTTATACCAGTTCCTATCTTTAAGCTCCAAACTTCAGAACAATATTTGTACTGCCTTCAGTAGGGGAGCAAGTGCCCAGCCACTTGCCATCCTCGACAAACAAGCAGCCATCAATTGCAGTTCTCCAAGTTTGATTCATCCACTAAATATTAGTGTCACACATTAATTGAATATGTGATGCTATGGCACTTAGCAATCGAGTAGTAGGTGATGATCCATAATGATATCTAATATATATATATATATATATATATATATATATATATATATATATATATATATATATATATATATATATATATATATATATATATATAGGATCAACTCAAAGAATTAGTTGCAGTTATGCATGTTGAAATAAACTTGATTTTGTTCCCCTCTAACATAATGATATCCAAAATAGCCACTCTTCTTCCTACTTGGCTCTTCCTCGTATTCTTCACCTTCCACTTCTTTTTTCCCAGATTTACACTGCTCTGCCTAGTGTCACTCTTCTCCTTCCTCTACTATTTTCTTTTTCTCTTCCTCATCTTGTTACCATGTCTTCTTGCCGCATAGTACTAGCTAGTGCACCAAGGTGCCTATGCACTTAGAAGAGCATATCACCTGGGTCCACTTGAATGTACATTGAAAGGGTTATAAAATAAATATTCCTTGATTAAAGCCTCAAGAGGCCTCATAGGAACAATTAGAACACAATAATACAGACTGTTGTACTCTTCTTTTACCCAACTAAGTAAAGAGCATCACAGTGGTCCTGAATATGGGAGTTTTTGATAATAAAAAAATTAGAATATAAAAATCCATGAAATCTTTAAAACTAGTAATTTTACCAAGTTCTAAAACTTCTCTATATATTGCTACAACTTCAAACCTTCTTGTAGCTTTACTTTGTAAATGATTCTTACTGAAAATATAGTCTACCTAATATAGGAATTATTAGTTTTCACTAGGCCAATATCATATAAGTGGAAATCTTGCTTATAATATTTGGCTATCAATGCACAAATACACAATTCATAACTCTAAGATCAAGAACATGTTAATGTTAACACATATTATCTATTTGAAAGAGACAAGCATGTCCAAATATCTTATTTAAATTCTGCTTTGGTGGTTCTTACCAGGTTTGCAGAAAACTTTCAGCATGCTCAATTCCACATCAAGTTCATACATATTGTTTTCATGCATCATTATAATCAATAAACCAAATCAGACGTACATTTACATAAGCAAACAACTTTTCCAAAAACATTTGGCACAACTGAAGTATCAAAAGATAGGAATTCAGTAACTGTAGCCAATACGGTAAGCCTCAACTTTATGGCATCCTCCTCGCTTGGTGATTGCAACAGTAGTTAATATATTTGCATGGTAAGATCATTAAGATCCAGACATAAGCCAACACTTGTTAAGATAATATTTACCTCGATGTTAGAGGCAGAACAAGATCATATTGACCAAAGCTTTTTGCAACTATGGGTCAAAACTACTTCTGTTCTCTAAATGTTTTATCCCGTGTCGTAAGCGTGTCTTTAAAACAGAACATATAACACTGTGCATCTTTACTTAAATCATACCCAACTTTTTCTACAAATAAATATGGTATATGACCATAGTAAGACGAGGATTATTTTCCATAGGAAATCACAAAATCAAACTGGCATGATTTTTACTTCAATATATAGACTAATGACCTAGATAATCTCCACTCAAACAAAATAAAGGACTTAATTGAAATAACTCCTTAATCGAATAAATTAGAAGAACAATAAAGATTGAATAGAAGATTTTTCATCTCACGGAGAAGCCAATTATTCTAATTTTGAAAAAAAAAAACTTTAAGAAGAATCGTACACAAAGATTGAATAGAAGAACAATAAAGATTGAATAGAAGATTTTTCATCTCACGGAGAAGCCAATTATTCTAATTTTCATCTCACGGAGAAGCCAATTATTCTAATTCATCTCCTCCATTGCTTTCTTTCACCTTTCTCTTCGTTGATTCCTATATTTTTTTCACAAACTATGCCCTTTCATAAGATAAACACAAGACTCAGATGTCTCTCTACTCATCAACCATCCAACAGGTATATGCCACCAAAGTGGCACATGTTTATCCAAGGTTTAAAGTACGGGCCGAAACCACCAATAGGCTTCAACCATTTCGGACCCGAGTCTGTGTCCGAGAATCATTCTGGAAATACACTCTGTGTCTTATTCGTGTTCGTACAAAAACATATTCCTATCCATGCAAATGTGTCCCAATTTTTCACAAAAAAAAATCTAATTTTTTACAAATAATCACAGTAATTCCTACATGAACGCATAATCACAATAATTTGATAAATTAAAATCTGCAAAGAACATAGCCATGTTCAAACTCATGTTCCTGTCCATGTAAATGTGTTCCAATTTTTCACAAAAATCCAATTTCTCACGAATAATTATAGTAATTCCTACATGAATGCATGTAAATAGTGTAAAATACTCAAATTTCAAGCAAATAATCTAGAACAAAATAACATGCATCCAAAAATTAGGGCAAAGACTAAAAAATTTTGGTAAAAAATTCTAAAGATTGGAGATAATATACCAAGCAGCAGCAATGGAGCACCTAGGGTTGAAAGGTTGGACAGAGAGAGAGCAATGGTCGGAGAGAGAGAGAGAGCAGTAGCACTGGAGCACCTAGGTCGGAATAATGGTCGGAGAGAGAAAGAACAGCAGTACTGGAGCACCTAGGTCGGAGAAAGAGAGAGAGCAGCATCGTCCAATTTTTTGATCGGAAAGAGAGAGATAGAGAGAAATTTTTTTAGGTTAGTTTGATATTGAGAAGTGTGTTTTCATCAACTAAGTTATGAATGTTTTGGGATGGACGGTTTGGATTAATCCATCCGATCGAACGGTTGAGATGAAAACACGTGGAGGTAAAGTCCCCCCTATAAACTTTGGCAATTAGCCGCCAAATGTGTGACATTCTCGCCGATCTATTTGGGACGGTAATGTGTATTATTTGGAACGAAAATTTTCATTAGTCCCAAATGTTTATCCATTTTCACAATCTGTCCCAAAAAAATACAACTTTTTGTTACTAAAAATATAGCCGTCCCTAGAACTATACTTTTAGGACTTTTTAGACTAGGGTTCCTTATAATGTCGTCCCAAAAAGACACTTTTTTTGTAGTATCGCTTGGAAAATTCCAAGCATCGCCACTACGATCTCTGTAAGAAGTTGACGTTCTCTTCTGAAAAAAGGCACAGGGTGTAACTACTATTTCACAAATAGTAGATTTAATCCTGAGCTAGAGTTCTCAGGCCTGGACTAGTCCTCCACGAGGGAAACCAGGTAAAAATTGGCTGTATTTGCGTATGCTTTCTTGCTCTTTATAATTTCCGTATTTACTCTGATTATTTACTGTTGGTGAAAGATTTTAATTTTTAATTGGCTATTATTGTCATAAACTCTATTCACCCCTCTCTAGAGTTTCCTACTTGCTCTTTAATTGGTATCAAAGCTCTGTTCTCTCAACAAGGACTAACATCCTAGAGCTGATCTATGGCAATCACACAATCCATGTTTTCCAATCATAGTGAAGGGCAATCCACTCATAGGCCACCCCTATTTGATGGAGCAAACTATACCTATTGGAAAACAAGGATGAGTTTTTATCTCAAGTCTCTAGACTTCGACCTGTGGACAATTATCACCGATGGTTACAAAAAGCCCGTCAGAATAGTTGTCAATGGAGATCTCGTCGAGAAACCCAATGACAAATATTCTGACGAAAAAAAGAAACAGACGAGTCTAGACGCTGGAGCTATTAATGCTTTATTTTATGCAATAGACAGGAATGAGTTTAACCAGGTCTCGACATGCACCACCTCGCACGAAGTATAAAAACTTCTAGAAGTGACTCATGAAGGAACCACCCAAGTCAAGGAGTCAAAATTCAGTCGTCTCACTCAATAATAT
Source organism: Iris pallida (assembly GCA_029216955.1). Lineage (NCBI taxonomy): Eukaryota > Viridiplantae > Streptophyta > Magnoliopsida > Asparagales > Iridaceae > Iris > Iris pallida. Next base: position 15,097,930 of record JANAVB010017999.1, on the reverse strand, counting down.
GAGGCATTCAAGATGAAGCCTAATCAGACGATCACACAAATGTTTACAAGATTCCTTTACGTCATCAACCCTTTGTCATCTCTTGGCAAACAATATACAAATCACGAGAAGATCCGCAAGTTACTTAGAAGGCTACCGAAGATTTGGAACCCTAAGGTAATAGCCATCATAGAAGGCAATGATCTCACCACAGTGTCTATGGAGATTTTGATGGGAAAGCTGATGACCCACGAGCTTGACCTCAAAGACTTCGAAGAACCTGCTCCAAAGGCAAAAAAGATTGCCCTAAAAGCTCATCGTCGAAAGGCTGATCCTGAAGAGACTGATGACGATAATTTTTAAGGTGATGATCAAGCTCTTCTAGTCCGCAACTTCAAGAAGTTCCTTCATTTCAATCGAAGAAAGAGGGAACAACAAGAAGATGACGAGGAAGAACCAACATGCTACGGCTGCAAGAAGACTGGACATGTCCGAAAAGACTGTCCATTCGCAAAGAAAGGCAACCGATATAAGAAGCCCTACAAGAAGTCCTATTCAAGATAATATACCAACACTTGCATTTGGCATGAAAGCAAAGCAAGTGATTCCGAGGAAGACAAGGACTCTCCTCAAGACACCGCTAATGTCTGCCTAATGGCAACATCCGATAAGGTAACTAGCGAAACTCTCGATGACTTTATTTTTGATGAACTTGGCGATGCATTTAATGATTTACTAAATGACCACAAGAAAGTCATTAGTAAATATAAGCATGCCAAGGAGAAGATCAAAAGCTATGAAATATAGATTCAAAAACTTTCTTTCTTGCTTGATAATTTAGAGACACTCCATCCACGAAAGTCACTAATGAGGTATCAAAGCTTAAGTTAATCCTACATGATGTCGAAGCACTTATTAAAAAGCAAACACGTGAGATCACATCACTCAACACTGAGCTTGCTGAAGAAAGGAATAGACACAAGATCTCTATTGCTAAAATTGATAGTTTAAATGCTAAGTGTAATGAACTGCATGCTGCCTCTAAGAAATTAGAGAATAGATTGGGAAAATAGGTTGCTCAATCAAATAAAACACACACAAAGCACAAGACTACTCAAAATAGTCAAACACGTCACCCACATGCAGCACGTAAAAATGCTTACAAATACACGTACTCCCATACAGCAAACAAACCACATGCACATAGACATTATTCTCATAACTATCATTCTACTGCTACACACAATCACTATCCTACTAATCATCACCATACTGCACATAGACATAACCATCATAATGCTGCACATAGACATAACCATCATCATGCTGCATATAGACATAACCATCATCCTGCTGCCATGTATAGTCACTATCCTGCTATTCAACACAACTCTCACCATGCTGCATATAGACATTATTATCAACCTGCTCCCAACACAAATAGGCATGCAACTTGCACCTACTGTGGATTATATGGACACATCTCACCATAATGTAGAATGAGGAGATTAGTAGATATAAAGCTATATGCATAGGTGCCAAAGACTAACATTTCAGGACCCACTAAAACTTGGGTACCAAAGGTCACATCTACTCTTGATGTAGGTGGACCTTCCTCCCTCAACTAAAAGCAAGTGGATTCTCGATAGTGGATGCTCGCGACTTATGACGGAAGACGCAAATTTTTTTGTATCACTATCGATGAAGAGGGAAGGGTATGTATCCTTCGGTAACAACTTAAAAGGATATATCATAGGTAATGGTACTATTGGTCATCCTTCTTCTCCTGTAATAAAGGATGTCTGCCTAGTGACCGAGTTAAAGCATAACCTGCTCAGCATAAGTCACCTTGCTGATTATGGATATGATATTAACTTTGGACAAAATAAATGCTATATTTATGATAGGTCAACGGGAGACATCGCTTTTGAAGGGATAAGAGAGGATAACATTTATATTTTCTATCTATCTAGAGATACTAACAGTGCAGGAAGATGCTTCTACGCCCACAAGGATGAGAGATTATTATGGCACCAGCATCTTGGTCATGCCAATATGGATACTATATCCAGGCTATCGACAAAGAAGCTTGTAAGAGGATTGCCCGATATCACATTCAAGAAGGACACGGTATGTGCCGAATGTGAACTGAATAAGGCAACTAAATCTTCATTTCATTCCATAAATACTGTAAGTACTACTAGACCCTTGCAATTACTGTATATGGACTTATTTGGTCCGAGTAGAGTAGCCAGTCTTGGTGGAAAACTCTATGCGTTTGTTATAGTAGATGATTTTCTAGATTCACTTGGGATTTTTTTCTTTCAAGCAAAAGCGATGCAATTTTTTATTTCAAAATCTTTGCTAAAAAGGTTCAAAATGAAAAAGGCTACCTGATTACTTGAATCCGAAGTGATCATGGAGGCAAATTCAAAAATTCTGATTTTGAAAAGTTTTGTGATTCAAATGGTTTTGATTATAAGTTTTCTTGTCCTAGAACTCCTCAACAAAATGGTGTTGTAGAGGGAAGAATAAGACTCTTGGCGATATGACTAGAGTCATGTTGAATAAATTTTTACTTTCAAAATATTTTTGGTCTGAAGCTGTTAGTACAGCTGCCATATTTTAAATAGGGTGCTTATTTGACCTATTACGAAGAAAATATCCTATGAGCTTTGGTTTGGTACAACTCCAAATGTTTCATATTTTAGAGTGTTCGGTTGTCACTATTTTATCCTTAACACGAAACACAACTTAGGAAAATTTGATGACAAAGCTGACGATGGTATTTTTCTTGGCTATGCTGCCAAGAGCAAGGGATATAGAGTGTTCAACAAACACTCATTGATTGTAGAAGAGTCTACTAATGTGACTTTTGATGAGGATAATAGTGCAGCAGCTACTCCTGACGATGATATTGAGCCATCAACTTCTGCTTCGATAAATACCACCCCTGAAACCAACTCTCTGGAGGACTTGCCGAAGAAATTTGCATTCAAGCCATCACATCCAGAAAACTTGGTAATAGGTGAGGTATCACGCGGAGTAAGTACTCGATCATCGTTAAGAGACACCATTGCTAGCACTTCCTTCATTTCACAAATTGAGCCTGAAACTGTTTTAGAAGCTTTCAATGATGAGTTTTGGATTTCAGCTATGCAAGAAGAACTCAACCAGTTCGAAAGAAGCCAGGTTTGGAAACTTGTTCCTAAACCAGCTAACCATTCGATCATTGGTACTAAATGGGTTTTTGTAACAAAAGAAATGAAGATGGTTCAGTCACTCACAACAAAGCTCGTCTAGTAGCTCAAGGATACAACCAAGAGGAAGGTATCAACTATGATAAGACGTACGATCCTATTGCAAGACTTGAATCCATTCGGATGCTTTGTGCCTTTGCAAACTTTCAGAATTTTAAACTTTTCCAAATGGATGTCAAAAGTGCTTTTCTGAATGGATTTATTAAGGAGGAAGGTTTTGTAAAACAACCTCTTAGTTTTAAAAATCATAAATTTCCTGACCATGTTTTTAAACTCAAGAAAGCGCTATATGGCCTCAAACAAGCCCCCAGAGCTTGGTATGAACGCCTAAGCAATTTCTTGCTAGATAAAGGTTTTTTAAAAGGGAAAATTGATACTACACTGTTTATCAAAAATTTTCAAAATACTATTCTTTTAGTGCAAATTTAGGTAGATGATATTGTATTTGGTTCTACTAATGAAAATCTTTGCCAAGATTTCGCTAAGTGTATACAAAACGAATTTGAGATGAGCATGATGGGGGAGCTCACCTACTTCCTTGGATAGCAAGTCAAACAAAATTTGCAAGGAACTTTCATCAGCCAGTAAAAATATACAAAGGATATGCCAAAGAAGTTTGATATTGACAACGTCAAACCAATCAGCACCCCTATGGCTACTACGACCAAGCTGGAACCTGATGAAAGCGGCAAACCTGTTGACCAACTTAAGTATCAAGGTATGATTGGTAGTTTAATTTATTTAACTACTAGTCGTCCCGATATCATGTTCAGTGTTTGTCTGTGTGACTCGCTATCAAGCTAGTCCTATGGAATCACACATGTCCGCCGTTAAACGCATCTTTCGATACCTTAAGGGTACAGTTACAGTAGGCTTATGGTATCTCAAATCCACATCCTTCGACCTTATTGGTTATTCGGATTCTTATTTTGCAAGATGCAAAGTCGACCGTAAAAGTACAAGCGGCGCGTGTCATTTATTAGGCAAGGCTCTAGTCTCTTGGTTTAGCAAGAAGCAGAATTCTGTCGCACTATCCACAGCAGAAGCTGAATATATCACAGCTAGTCATTGTTGTGCACAAATTCTGTGGATGAAGAAAACCCTTGCAGACTACAACCTATCCTTTATGCACATTCCTATATTCTGTGATAACACTAGTGCTATCAACCTTACAAAGAACCCTACATGTCACTCACGCACGAAACACATTGAAATTCGTCACCACTTTTTGGGTGATCACCAACAGAATGACACTATAAACTTAGAATTTATTGACACTGATCATCAGCTGGCAGATTTCTTTACTAAACCACTATTCGAAGAGCGTTTTAACTTTCTTTGTCGTGATTTAGGAATTTTGGATGATGCGGTTATTCATTAAAGTGACCTGCGTAAATATCGATTATGTCTTGCTTTTTGTGATGAATTTGCTATGGGTACAAGCCGAAAGGGTCCTTCTGACAACAAGGCGTAAAAGCCTAAGTGACACGGTGCACTAGTCTTCGGACTATCGCTAGCTGGGATCCGGCCCCTGCAGCTACCCCGTGGTAGTTTCACCATACTTAATTGTGTCAAAACTCCTTGTTTATTACATGGTATACTTTTATTTATAACTTGCTCAATTCCAATTTTTGAACTTTATTTTTTGTTCATTTGATTCAGCTTTCATTTTGCAATTTTTTTACTTGGATTCCTACTCAAATTTCCATCCTTTCATTCTTTTTAACTAAGTATTGTTTTCAACTTCATTTCAGCCTAGTTTCTATTCTGTCCCCAGAACACAGAATTCGGGACGAACTCTGTCTAACACAGAGTTCGGGCCAAATTTGGTCTGTTCATTCCAGAACAGCAGTCAGGCTCAGCCGCTGATCTGGGTTTTGATCAAATGGTCCAGATTGTATCCGACCATTCGAACCCCTCTTCTTAAAATCGGGTTCTCCCTCTCTTTCTCTCCTCTATTGTCTCCTCCAAAACTCCTCCAAACCCTTCCTCTTCAAACCCTAACCCTAGGTTCTTTTTCTTGTGAGGATTACTTCTCCAAATTCAAAGAGAAGACTTCTTGCATCATTCTCTTCCATCCTCCATTATCTTTTTGAGGTATAATTTCTCCTTTCTCTCCATCTCAATTTTATATTTTTCTTCATTGCTCATGGCACCTAGGTTGTTTAATAGAGGAAAGAGACTTCGAACCGAGGGTGCTTCCTCTTCGAATCCTCCTCCTCGTGATGATTAACCTATTCACCAACCCATTCACCCTTTGTTCAATCCACCTTGTCCTATTGACCCCAACACGTTTGATGATCGAATATTTGTATCATTGGAACCCTCAAATGAATGGTTAAATTATTTTTGATCATGTCCCATGTGCTGGCCATCCAATCAACTTTACCATATTTTCTCGTTATGACTTCTTATTTCATGATTTGTGTCTTGGTGAACTAGTTACTACTAATTCACTTATCTATTTGAATGCAATTCAAATGTTTTATTGCAATATTACTTTTGGTGATACACGTTTATATTCTCGTGTTGCTGGAATTGACATGTCATTTGATGACTTTGATCTTGCGGAATATCGTGAAATTCCGGAGCCCAATTCATGGGAGAAACTTGTCGATGCTTGCAAGTTTCAATTCCCCGATTAGTCTTCCTTTGAAAGCTTCAAGGACGATTTGTGTACCCCAAACACATGTTCGCGCAAGCTTCTTGCCAAATTTTTAAACCCCTACTTCTACAAGCTTTATCGTATTATCTTTAACACGAACTTGCCCAAAGCGGGATCGACTGATGAGGTTTCGTATTTTGAGATTTCTACTTTGTATCACCTTCATTTCCATGTTCTGTTCAATCTTCCACGTACTATGATGGACTGGATGATCAATGCTAGGAAGAGGCTACGATCTTTGGTCTATGCTCTCTATCTTCCTATGGTTTTTCGGGCTTTTCATGTCCCTTTCGATGAATGTCAATTCCTTCCTGCCCCTGCTTCCTATCTAAGGCACGTCGGCATCAGGCAGCTATCGGATCTCCTGCTGAGTCCGAGCACTCTGATGCTCAGGATGACGCACCTGCTCTTGGGCAGCCTGCGCCCCCTCCTCCTGCTACTCTTGAGTCGATTCAGACTAAGCTTCGCGATCGGTTCATGTTAGAGGATGATCGCTGGACCCAACTCGACTATCGTACCACCCTGCAGATGAGTGCCATCAGCAACTCACTGCATGACATCCGGTACAGTATGTCTCGGCATCCTTCTATGCCACTTCCTATGGAGTGGGATCCTTCTCGCGATGGATACCGTATCGATGGCCCTTGGGTCATGCGCTATCTGGATCCGGATGCGGCTTTCGTGGATCCTCGTCGTTCGGATACTGATCCATCTGACGGCGCTGGACCATCTCGAGCTCAGTGATAGATGTGGTCTCCTACCTGCTGCTGCTGCTGAGGATCTTATGTTTAGTTTTTTTATGTACTATAGATTTTTATTTTATGTAGTTAGTTTTTTATTGTATTAGTTCACTCTATGTTCTGTGACTCTTAAGAAACTTTATGCAGTTTGTTATTTTGGTGTGCTTGCCATTACAAATTTCTGTTTGTTTGCGTTTGCTAAATGACAAAAGAGGGAGATTTATTTGATATTCGATATTCATATCATATTGTCTATCTGTGCTATCTATGTTTTGGAAGAGATTGTGTTTATCAGGAGAAAGAAAATGTTTACGGGGGAGCTATTACTAGCTATTGCTTTTATGCACTGTTTACGAGGGAACTACTGCTTTTATACATGTGTCCAGGTATGAACATTGAATATACAAATATTATTTTGTCAATTATCAATATGGGGTAGATTGTTGACAAAAAATCACAGTCAACCA
>JANAVB010017999.1:15083319-15085819 GCA_029216955.1 Iris pallida | reverse complement strand
GCAGGCCTCTGATGGAAAGTTATACAGAACCACTCGAGGCCAGCCCCCGACGGCAAACGGACTGAGTGGTTCCCAAAAGTCTTCCCGTAACCAGGGAGCAAACGTGGTTGCTCGAGACCCGTCTGACTTGCGTGACGTGATCCTTCACAAACGTAAGAAAAGAGAAAGGGACTCGGTGTGCAAAAAGTCCTCCCACGGACATCACTGTACCCAAGTCATTGTCAACTGCTGCTGCAACAACGGGCAGTACGAGAAGACCGGCGGTCCGTCTTCCAAAGACTGCAACAACCAAGTTCAGAGGATGAGGCGCTTCCCGTCGTCTCCTGCAACTCTGCTCAGAGAATCCCCGTCAGCGGGAGAGGGAAGAAAAAAATATCTCCCGCCCAAAGATTTTAACCACTGTGACCAAGAAACTACCATCTAAGCGGTTGCCTACCACCGGAGTTTTCCAAGGTACCGGTTCGAAGACGAAATCTACTACATTGGGAGATTCATCATCCTCATCACTGGGGGTCGCTGGAACCGGGGGTAGCATTCCTCCGAACATCCATGACAATTCGGTATTCTAAGGAGATGAGCTCGGGGAAACGACTCCCCCAACAGATGCAGCAGGTGCCGACGTCCCCGAGGATGTTCACGACTCTCAAGACGAGACAAGCTCTAAAGCTGGGGGTATTATTCCTTTTGAGTCCGAACCAGAGGAAAACATTCCCACATACCCTGACGACTTCTCTGTACGGGGGTATGATTCAGAGTGCACGTCGTCCACCGTCCCTTCCACTTCGGCTCGTGTGAGGACGGCATTCATGACAAACGACAATCAAGACGGTCCCAGTGATCGCCAAGGCATCGACACTCTGGAGGCCATACTGCGTACCTTGGTCAAATATATGGACGAAATTAAAGCGGCTCTTCCAACTCTGCAAGGAAGGACGTCTGGCCAAACAAGCTTGGGTCCCGCGGTCAATACGGACTCAAACTCGGTGGCACCAAACTCGGGCGACAATCCTCCTAAAATATCGGCTCCTACCGCTGCGGATGAGGCCAGAGAGGCAAGAAGAGAGGTCCAGGAGCTCCAGGCCATGTTTCACGCCCGGGAAACCTTCCAAGACCTCAGAATACGGCAACCGTACCCTGCTGCATGGAGGGATGGCCCTTTTCCACCAAGATATAAGCCGTTCAACATTAATCCCTATGATGTCAAGACTTCCGCAAGTCGGTAAATTACTTATTTTGAGGTCACAACCGACCATCTGTCCCATGACGACGCCATCCTTACACGATTATTTATCGAAGCATTGGAAGGGGTCGCCTTCGAATGGTACCGCAACCTGCCAGACAACTGCATCCATTCTTTTGCCGGCTTCAAGCGTATGTTCTTGGAGAGGTTCTACGAAGTAGGACAAGACGTGACGATTTCCACCCTCATTGATGTTGTTCAAGGGAAGAAGCAGCTGACAAGGAACTATATTGAGCGGTTTCGCCAAACCGTAATGAAGTTGCCGTCTGGAAATCCAGATTCCTCCTTAATTGAAATTTGAAAAAAGAGACTACTCCAAACAATCAGCCTCTGGATGGATGAAAGTCAATTTAAAGATTGGAAGACGTTCATCATCAGTGCCACTAGCGTCGAAGATAAGCTGAAGAAGGCTCACCAACTGGGATTACACATCTCAGAGGAAGAGGACAAGGGCAAACGCCCTAATGCCAACACCCAACGGGGGTAATTCTTTCAATAACCGAGACAACAAGGGCAAACAGGCTATGGTGGCCGACGCAACCCAGAAGCCTGAATCAAAGCCAGCTGAAAAGCAGTGGCCGCAGATGACTTATTCCTTCGAAGACGGTCATGTCAAGCCAATCTTGGACATACTCATACAAGGAGATAGAATCCAGCTCCCTCCACCTAGACGGGAACCTTGGCCGGCCGAGATGGAAAGCCCCAAGTACTGCCATTACCATCGTTACATCTACCACGCCACGCAGGACCGCTTTCAATTGAAGTGATATATTCAGCATCTCATTGATTCAAAGGCTCTGGCCACTGATTTCGAGGAGGTAACCGTGGCAGCCAACATGGTGTTAGGACAGTTCGACAGCTTTCCCTCCGACAGAGACTCAAGACGGCGTAGTACCCGTCCCTCGGGAACAATAGAGATTACTAATCTTCCACCTCCTCGAGATCAGGCTGCTGGTCTAGTGCCCCTCACCACATCACGAGGGGAGGTCATGTGGGTCCATCCGGACCTGGTACTTGAAGTGACTCAACCCACACACTCCACTGGCAGGAAGATGGGTGCAAAGGTCAGATCCTGCCGTACAATCTCGGCAGATGTCGAAGAAGCCACAGCTGTTATCACCCGGTCGGGTGTGCAATCCCAACCTACACTGGATAACTCGGCTGAAGATCATCAGCCGACTACTGCTGACGCTCCAGGACCTTCTCAAACTCCGACGACCGACAAGCCTAGGCCGAAGGAGACTCGCTTTGGACAAATCC
>JANAVB010017999.1:14898360-15083306 GCA_029216955.1 Iris pallida | reverse complement strand
ATTTGCTTGCCTTGTTGTAATAGGGATCATCAAGCTACCCGATTGACAACATGGTGGCAAGTATTATTATGGGGATCGTAGATTCTTACCGGGGCGCCAAAGTTTCGAAGGGAGAGGGTAACTTTTAATGGCAAATTAGAAATGAGGCCACCACCTTTGACATTATCTGGAAAAGAAGTGTTAAAGCAGTTGAATGATCTCAATGTTTTAACTGAATATAAGAAGGAGGACCTCTTTACAAAGAGGAAGAGGGAAGAAGAAGAAAAAGAGAGAGCAAAAACACAGAGTCTGCCAAAAACAAGATTAGGTTGGAAGAAGAAGAGCATCTTTTTTGAACTACAATATTGGGAACACAATATGATTCGCCACAATCTAGATGTTATACATATTGAAAAAATGTATGCGATAATGTCATTTTTACTTTGCTAGGTATTAAAGGCAAAACAAAAGATAATATAAAGGCTCGAAAAGATCTCAGAGATATGAAAATTCGATCAGAGCTACATCCTCAACCACGGGGAAGAACTCTAGAGTACTTGCCTCCAGCTGAGTTCACAATGAGCAACAAATAAAAGGACATTTTCTTGAAAGTGTTGCGAGATGTAAAGTCCCTGATGGTTATTCATCTAATATATCTCGATGCGTGCATACAGAAGAGCGGAGTATGTGGGGTCTTAAGAGTCATGACAATCACATTTTAATGCAATAGTTACTTCCTATAGCTATTCGAAGGGTCTTACCAAAGCATGTTGTTAAATCCTTAATTGAATTAAGCAACTGCTTTGTGGTATTGTGTTCAAGTGTAAATAGTATTACAGACTTGAAAAATTTTCAAGATCGTATGGCACTTACGCTTTGTAGTCTTGAGAAGATTTTCCCACCTGGGTTTTTCGATATAATGGAACACTTGCCTATGCATTTAGTGGATGAGTTACAAATTGCTGGAGCAGTATTGTATCGTTGGATGTATCCCATGGAAAGATATTTGCACACCTTAAAACTTTATGTGCGGAATCGTGCTCATCCAGAGGCTTCTATTGCTAAATCAGTATTGTTAGAAGAATGTATGACTTTCTGCTCAAGGTATTTGGACAATAGTACGGAAACCAAAATAAAGCGGCCAAGAAGAAATAATAATGGAGGAAAGAAATCTGGTCGCGTTGTAGGTAAAGCAGTGCACTTTCGACTTGATCCAATTATGCAAATATAAGCTCATCGATACGTGCTTGCCAACACGGAGGCAATAGCACCATTCATTGAGTAAGTTTGTCTTGACTAATACCATGAGTTATATCCTCTCGTTTAGTTATGTAATTGAAATAAATTTCTACATCTTTACACAGGAAACACCTTGCTGAACTTGGGTCAAAATATCCACAAGCTTCACAACGACATCTTATTAGTCGCCTTCATAATGAACACTTTGTCACTTGGTTTAAGGAGCATGTAAGTAGATGTATCTTTTAATGAACATTTAATATTTTTGACCACTTGCAGTAAAATATCATTATTAAACTTATTTAATGTTTTTTAATATAGGTGAAAGGTTTACCAGACGTACAAATATCAGAGGAGATCAGAAGCTTAGCTTCAGGCCCTCTTAAGGATGCTTTGAAATTCAATTCTTACATTGTTAATGGTTTTAGATTTCGAACAAAAAAAATTGATCTTCGTAGAAAAACTCAGAATAGTGGAGTCCTCCTAAAAGCAGAACAAATGAGTTATTCTAGTCGGAAAGATAGAAATCCTCTTATAGGGGATGTTATATTCTACGGACAACTGATAGACATTATTGAGATAAAATATTTGAACGGCATGAAGTATGTTTTATTTAAGTGCAACTGGGTTAATCCACGAGTGGGCCAGAATGTGGATGAGTTTAATTTTACTCTGGTGAACTTCAATCATTTGTTATACAAAGAGAATAGGGTGATTGATGAACCTTATATCTTAGCATCCCAAGCAGAACAAGTTTGGTATGTTCAAGACCCTCTAGAGTCAGATTGGCATGTTGTTGTTCAGATGTCGCCGCGAGACGCATTTGACAAGTAATCAACAATAGTAGAAGATTTAGAAGCTAATAGAGTGGAACCTTATAGCATGCAACATCTGGATGAAGCTCATAATGGATCTTGGGTTAGGCAAGGAGTAGAGGGCTTGGTGGTTGACACAAATATTTGTGATGGTGATGATGACCATGATGACAGTGGTCATGAGTAGCAAGTTTGTAGCTTGATTTGCAACTATTTGTGATGGATATCAAATTACAAACTTGTATCTCTTAGCTATTTTATATCCTTTCAAGTTGTTGGTTGTTTTATCTACTGTGATTGAACGTTGATGAATTTTGCTTATTTCAGTGAATGTTGATTAATTTTGCTTATTTTCTTTACTTCATTCATTCTCAATTTCTATTAGAAAAAATATTTACAGGAAAGTGGTTGTAGAAGCTATACTATACTTCATTCATCTTGTCATATACTTGCTTCTACATGTTGTATGATAAACATGTTCTGTGATAAACATATATTATTTAGTGGCTCTACTATTTAGTGGCTTTTGGGTGTGCTAGCCATCCTATTGTGGTCATTGTGCTGTTAATAATAAATATCATTAATGTTGTAATGTCCGCATGATGATAGTATATAAATGTACGCAAGTCGTTTGCTTATCAGGTATTTTGACATAGAAACTCCTCAATAGACTGGAAGTCTGGAACAAAAATGTTCTGTGACATTATCTTGTAATATAATTTTAATCATATATGTGTTTGTATCCAATTAGATTGTGTTTTAATTATTACTTTTTGTCCATTTTGTCCCTCTCTAGACATTACTATGATAAACATGTTCTGTGATAAACATATATTATTTAGTGGCTCTACTATTTAGTGGCTTCTACATGTTCTGTGATAAACATATATTATTTAGTGGCTTCTACATGTTCTGTGATAAAGCATCCAAATTGTAAAGTACCATCAAATTATTTAGTGGCTCTACTATTCTGGCTTCTGTATCCCTTTAATTCATCATGCTACTTATACGAGACTGCAATTTATATTTGAGTTGATAGTGTAGGTTTGTAATGACCAATCACGGGATAACCCTGCATATTGCAATTTTTAACTTCTATTAGGAAAAATGTCCCCACAAAAGAAGAAGTTTATCAAGCCTGGGTTCATGTCGGGATATGAGAGGCAAAGATTGGAAAATATTACTAGAAATAAAATGAAAATGGATGCTTTAAATTTGCAACAAGCTTCAAAGCTTGTAATGAATTCGAAGATGGTTACTCGAACAATTTCGAGTAAGATGGGAAAAAGAAGCGCAAGTGAAATAGATGATGAGTATATCCCCGTCGGTGATGACTTGCTTAGCGAGGAAGATAGCAACCATAATGAAGAACCTTCCGACCCTAAAAAGAAGAAGGTAATAAATTGGATATCAAGTCTTGTGTTTTCTGTCTTCATTCATTGGAATATCTCACTATTTTTCTTATATTGCAGGTTGCAAACAATGATGACTCTTCTGTCCCTAAAATGAAAAAGGTTAAAAATTTGATCATAAGCGATTTTTTTACTGTTCTAGTGTACAGCTTACTACTATGGTTGCAAATGATGAGAAAAGCAACATCCGGGGTCCTCGAGTCTTGATCCTCCATTGATGCTGGTCTTGACCCTCTGCCAATGCTTGCGTTGCCAATGTCTAGTGAGCTCTGATATGCTCTAATACACCAGTGTGCACTTAAATTTCTTCTGATACTCGGGTATCCTGCTATGGTGGTTTGGTTCTTCATTGGTAGAGCTGGTTGAGCCGCATCGTGGATGTTATTGAGCTCTTGCAGACCCACGGTGAGCTTCGATCTGATGCCTAGCTTCAACTGGGATCAAATTGTAGAGGAAGAGTATTTTACTATGGTTTGAGCTTCCTTGCATAGATTTTTATTCTGATTTGAACTTTCTTCTATGTCTTTTTAGTGTGTTGGACTATCTTGATCTAATACAACACATGTAGCAAATGATGAGAAAAGCAACATCCGGGGTCCTCGAGTCTTGATCCTCCATTGATGCTGGTCTTGACCCTCTGCTAATGCTTGCGTTGCCAATGTCTAGTGAGCTCTGATACGCTCTAATACACCAGTGTGCACTTAAATTTCTTCTGATACGCCACTGTGCAATTGATACTTCTTCTGATACTCGGGTATCCTGCTATGGTGGTTTGGTTCTTTATTGGTAGAGCTGGTTGAGCCGCATCGTGGATGTTATTGAGCTCTTGCAGACCCACGGTGAGCTTCGATCTGATGCCTAGCTTCAACTGGGATCAAATTGTAGAGGAAGAGTATTTTACTATGGTTTGAGCTTCCTTGCATAGTTTTTATTCTGATTTGAACTTCCTTCTATGTCTTTTTAGTGTGTTGGACTATCTTGATCTAATACAACACATGTAGCAAATGATGAGAAAAGCAACATCCGGGGTCCTCGAGTCTTGATCCTCCATTGATGCTGGTCTTGACCCTCTGCCAATGCTTGCGTTGCCAATGTCTAGTGAGCTCTGATACGCTCTAATACACCAGTGTGCACTTAAATTTCTTCTGATACGCCACTGTGCAATTGATACTTCTTTTGATACTCGGGTATCCTGCTATGGTGGTTTGGTTCTTCATTGGTAGAGCTGGTTGAGCCGCATCGTGGATGTTATTGAGCTCTTGCAGACCCACGGTGAGCTTCGATCTGATGCCTAGCTTCAACTGGGATCAAATTGTAGAGGAAGAGTATTTTACTATGGTTTGAGCTTCCTTGCATAGATTTTTATTCTGATTTGAACTTCCTTCTATGTCTTTTTAGTGTGTTGGACTATCTTGATCTAATACAACACATGTAGCAAATGATGAGAAAAGCAACATCCGGGGTCCTCGAGTCTTGATCCTCCATTGATGCTGGTCTTGACCCTCTGCCAATGCTTGCGTTGCCAATGTCTAGTGAGCTCTGATACGCTCTAATACACCAGTGTGCACTTAAATTTCTTCTTATACGCCACTGTGCAATTGATACTTCTTCTGATACTCGGGTATCCTGCTATGGTGGTTTGGTTCTTCATTGGTAGAGCTGGTTGAGCCGCATCGTGGATGTTATTGAGCTCATGCAGACCCACGGTCAGCTTCGATCTGATGCCTAGCTTCAACTGGGATCAAATTGTAGAGGAAGAGTATTTTACTATGGTTTGAGCTTTTCCTTGTATAGATTTTTATTCTTATTTGAACTTCCTTCTATGTCTTTTTAGTGTGTTGGACTATCTTGACAATTCTGGATATTTGATCCTCAAATTTTGTCGAGGATGACCATTTTTCCTTTTCTTTATATACATATTGAATCTAATTTTCTTATATCTAATACAACACATGTAGCAAATGATGAGAAAAGCAACATCCGAGGTCCTCGAGTCTTGATCCTCCATTGATGCTGGTCTTGACCCTCTGCCAATGCTTGCGTTGCCAATGTCTAGTGAGCTCTGATACGCTCTAATACACCAGTGTGCACTTAAATTTCTTCTGATACGCCACTGTGCAAATGATACTTCTTCTGATACTCGGGTATCCTGCTATGGTGGTTTGGTTCTTCATTGGTAGAGCTGGTTGAGCCGCATCGTGGATGTTATTGAGCTCTTGCAGACCCACGGTGAGCTTCGATCTGATGCCTAGCTTCAACTGGGATCAAATTGTAGAGGAAGAGTATTTTACTATGGTTTGAGCTTCCTTGCATAGATTTTTACTATGGTTTGAACTAACTTCTATGTCTTATTAGTGTGTTTTTTTGCATAGCTTACTACGTACTATGGTTTGAACTTCCCTATGGCACTGTGTTGGACTATCTTGACAGCACCTACCTATATACTGCTACATTGATTATGTATTTTCAGGCTGCATACAACAGTCCTACATGTAGGTCATCGCGTATTGCAAAGAATATGGAACATGTCATAGCAATGGGTGAGAGGACATTAGAGCCACGATTAGAACCCTCTTTTATGGAGGATGTCTTGCGCATTCCTATATCAAGACATCAAATTTTTCAAAAGAGCGATGATGAGCCTTTAGATAATGAGCCAGTAGAGAATTCTGAGAAAATACCGAAGGGTAAGTTTTGTATTGAAATTTATAATGTAAATTGTGAGCTATTAATGGTTCTGGTTTTTAAGTAGTATATTTATGAGTCTTTCCCTTTTGTTTCTGATAAGGTACGATGGAGAGTGGACCTTCCACTAGGCAACATAGAGGAGCTGCTAAGCCATAGAAAAAATGGGATAATGGAGTAAAAAAATCATAGAGTGGGATGAAGATTGCCAACCAGTTGGAGAACATGGGCACCATTTGATGTCTCATCTTGGTAACCTTTCCCGAAATGGCGAATTGTTTCCGTTAACAATGTTATCTTGGCGTAAGGCTGATAAGGATAAACTAGAAATGGTCTGGGCGTCGGTTAAGGTAACTTTCCCCGTCTCTTTATCTGTATTTTCATGGATTACTATCTTTATTTTTACTATTATCCTACTTGATAGTGAACCCCCTATTGTCTATCTTGCTAAACCTATAGACACATTGGCATTGACTTTGTAGTCAGTAACACTCAAGGTCTGTATTGTAAGCTATAGATCATAGCACTATAATTCACCATCAAGAGTAAAAACAAATCGATTGAAGCAGCTGTGGCCTAGAAGTGTTGATTGAAACTGTCATTTCAAGTGCAATATTTTGTTTATATTCTATTAATGTTGGAATGAAGATGTTGAAGTGGTTACTTGTTTTTGGTTGGGATGATTCAACTAATTTATATCTTGCTGTTCTTGTGGTTGTTTGGAAGTATAACCTCGGATATCATGTTTGAATGCTTTACCATCACCTGTTGTTCACATATTTTTGCTATTGATAATGGCTACTTATATTGATAACTTAGATATCATGTTTTTTTAAGGAAAACACAAATGCACCCGATGCTTTTAAAGCTATTTGCTTTAAGAAAATGGGAATTTCCTGGAAGGCCTTCAAGCATCGAGTGAAAAAAGACTTCTATACAAAGTTTGAGACCGATGAAGAGCGCCTAGCAATTGTGCCGCCCCGGGTGGAGCCTAGTCAATGGCCTACTCTAGTGGCATATTGGGGCTTGGGTAACACACAGGTATAAATCGACTAACAAATAACTTACATCCATATTCATGCTAGTGGCAAACCCTTTATTTCAATTTACTGCATGTTGTCCAAATGTTTTTTAGAAAGTTTCGGAGAAGAACCAAGTTAATCGCGGAAAACTTTGTGCGCTCCCTAGAACTGGTAGAAGATCCTTTCCAGAAATAAAGAGAAAGGTTAGTATTGTTTTTTTTGGGTAAGATAATTGTCATATATTTTCAGTTGATAATGTATAAATTTTTTCTTACTTTGGAACATGCATACACATCAGAGGAGGCTAGAAAACAAGCCTGTTGACCTTGTCAACATGTGGAGAGCCACTAAAGGAAAAGATGGCAGTTATAATGAAGAAGACGGGGCTGCTGGAACAGAGGTATATAAAATTCATATTTGTAATGAGTTTTTTTTAACAAAATGTCTATTGCAAATTAGAGAAATTTAACACAAACCTCCTTGCATGCTATAGAAAATGTTAGAAAGGAGAATTGAAGAGCTACCAGCTGAAGAACGAGATAACGAGGAGCAATTGAATAATGTTTACAGGGAAGTGATCGGACAAGATGGGCATGGCCGAGTTTTAGGCCGAGGAGTAGGTGTAAGCGGTAAAGGATCAACATCCTTAGCAGCTCATCAGGCTGAGATTCAACAAGCAACAAATGCTGAGATTGTACAACTACGAGAAGATGGTGAAAAGTTACGAGAATATGCGGAGAAGTTGAGAGAAGAGACTGACGCTTTAAGGAAAGAGCGTGAGGAGCAAGAGGCCCGGCACAAGAAAGAGCTTGAGGCGGTCAAGAGTGAGCTTAGGACTGAGCTCAAAGATGAAGTTGTGGCCATGTTCCTGAATGCTCAACTACTTTCTCAACAATCCAGTACATCGTCCAGGTAATTTGCCAACTATCAACTTATTACATTGGTTTTTCTCTGTGATTCTTATGTTTGGTTTTCTTTCGTGGCTGCAATTTATGTTTGGTTCTCCATTTCCTTTCTTTCAAGTTAAAATTTGTATTTATTACATTGGTTCCTTTTCTGGACTGATTTTTTGGACTGAATTTTGCATAGTCTGAATTTTGCATAATCTCGGTATCAGTATCGGAACTGAATTTTTAGCTTTTGTTTTCACTGTGTCCTTTTCCCTGGAAACTCCGAAACCAGTACATATTGCCAAGTTATTTTTTACACTGAATTTTAGAGTATGTTAGATGGGTATCCATTGTTTTGTTTTAAGTTCAAATTATGGGACTAAATGTTCAGTCTCAGATTTACACTATACAGTTATATTCAGTCTCTAAATGTCCATATCACCTACATATATTAGTCCATTATTTTGTTCAGGTCATTATCTCATTATAAACAGTCCTTCTGAACTAAGGAGTTCAGTTCCCTGTTTTGATATTCCGATCTGTACCTTCATTTCAGACAATTGAAACTTCAAGTTCAGTCATTGAACTTTATTTTGGAGAATGAACTTCAAGTTCAGAACATTGAACCTGTGTGTGGGATGTCTTGGTATCCTAACCCCAGGTTAGCTTGCATCTGTCCACCTTGATCCCGTCCACTGCAAATTCATGTAGGTTCACTACATTTCCTGGGTTCAATCACACTATGATACAGTAATTTAGGTGCTGCTGTAACTTTATTTAAGGGGTACCAGTTGCAGTTGCAATTGTTTGCACTTTGTATGCCCAGTCAGCTTATACTTTTAGGGAGAATAGTGACAGAACAGGGACATGAGTGAACAAAATCTTGTGAGTTATGCCCAGTGACCGAGTGACTACCTCGTTTTCGACACTCTTATATACACACGAATGGTGCTAGCCCCTGGTACCAATCCCTATATAGGTACAAGTATACACAGGAAGTAGTACAACGTTAGTATCCAAACCAGGATTGACGTCATATGATATTCGACAAGTATCAGAGGATACTCGGTACGGTAATTGGTTTTACTGATAACCGAGTATTGGGTGGACATTGGGAAATCAAATCGGACCCTTCATTATCCTGATGTTGGATCAGACTCTGCTCGGCACACGTCAGGTTAATACTGATATGTATCTTCCTCAAGGTACCTTATGAACTCGATCATAGTTGGTATCTTCTCGAAATTCTCGATATAATAGGATCAACCCTGTTCTAGATCGTTGTATTGGATACACTGAGTTATCCGTATGATCAGATAACTGAACGAAAGCAATTAAGCTTTCGAAACACCTGACAACCACTCTTAGGCATTAGAACTTGTGTTGTTCGAGCCAACCTCATATTAAGATTCATATTGATACCAAGTAGGTGATGTTTTGATTTTACCATTTTTTCGAATACATCAACAGTCAGTATCTTATTAAATTATTGAAGCGCGACAGAACATGGTATTCGACCCTACCCTTATACATATATTACATGCACTTGATTACAACTACCCCTAGTTGTAATTGGCCAATCAGTGAAGGCCATGGGTAGTACTGAGAGATGTCGTCCTAAGGCAAAACCCTGGTTGGGAAGTCATTTATCCTTCTGAGGAAGAGACATCCTTAATGGCTTGCTCTCGAAACCACCTTGTGGTGTCAGTCTATTGATTTTAACTTTTACATTGGTTTTTTCCAGCTTGTTACTGTAATTCTTGCTAGAATAATTGTACTTCCCATTTAAAATGTTTCCCAATTTTTCCCGTCTTCACTTAAACTTCCTTTTTCACTTGAAGCTCCCTTTGTCACTTGAAGCTTTTTCTGTATATTGTTTTTTTCCAACTTTTTTGTACGCAGGTCCGAACAGTTTGGAAGAACGGTTAGTAGGTTTGTGCAATTTGTTTAAACCTTCACAAACTAATGTGGTCTAGTCTGTATAATTTGGAAGAACTTGTCTTTCTTTCCTGGTTGTTCGTGTATAGTTAGCAGGTTGCTAATATATTGGCATATCTTCATTTGCAGGTCCTTCAAAAGCATTCTGGATATGCTAAAATGATGGGCGACGATCTTGTGATGATAAAAAGTTTGGCTTAATTTTTGGGTTCATGTTGGATATACTAAAAACATGGTGTAATGGTGGAGACAATGGGTTCATTTTGTAACTGAATTATGGGTGATGTATAGTGTTTGGGATTTATTTTGGAAAAGGATGCTTAATGGGTTCAGCATTTTGTATGTAATGGTGGAGACAATGGGTTCATTTTGTAACTGCTGCTGTAGGTGATGTAGTATTTTGGATTTATTTTGGAAATGGTGGTTAAGGATGCTTAATGTTAAGCTTTTTGTTGTTTATCAATTGAACATATATAGTTATATATGAATTTTGTTGTCTTCTACTTAATGGTAAAGAATGCTTGATGTTGTTAAGGTTTTTTGGTATTGGAGCTTTGATGCCTGGAGATACATCTGGGGACAAGCTTGATAACGTAAGCTTGACAACGTCCATGATTATATGAATTTATGTGTATTTAAATTGTATGTTTTATAGCTGAAAAATACAGACATTAATTTCATAAGTGTTACTTTTGGGACAGTTATGTAATTGTCCTAGATAAAAATGACATTCTTTTGTAACGCTGGCAAATTTGTTTAGGACGGGTGTTACTCGTCACAAACTCTTTTATTTTGGGACGGTTTTGTAAACCGTCATAAACATGTAATAATTCAAACTCTTTTGGTACGGTTACATTTTTCGACCCTAAAACCAAATTAGGACAGCATTTTTGGTCCTAAAACTTTTTGCCATGCCACCCTAATAGCACTGTCACTTACCGTCCTAAAATTCGTCCCAAATCACAATTTAGGACTGATTTGGGTCTTTTTAAGACGGATTTTTGGGGTCCCAGAAAAATACTTTTTTTGTAGTGATAGGAACCTTCAGGGCACAAAATGATCGTTAGAAACCAAAATACAAGGAAACATGATATAGACCCAACACAACCTGTCGTAGAATTCTCGTCCAATCGGACATTCAATAACACAAAATACTCACTAGAAACTCACAAATAAAAGAAACTAGTACTGTTATACAAATACATATCCATAACAAATATCAATTATATAAGAAAATACAAATCCATATAAATCACATAATATGTTTTTATAATAAATAAATAAAACCCATATAACAAAAAGTTGTGCTCTAGTGGTGGTAGGGGTGACGACGGCGACGGGGCATGGAAACGGATCATGACACCCGGTTGAAACGAACAAGATCCTTGCAACTAGCATGGTCATGCCAAGGTTAGCATAAACATGATCATGTACAACATGGGAAACATGTACAACATGGAAAGTGAGCAACTGAAGTCAACCTATCTATAATTGTTTGCGTACTCTCCATATCTGACTAGAGTCTGGTAACAGCGATAGCGACATATGCCAAATACTCTCATCCACCTCATCTTAGTGACCCGAGAGGATGCCTCAGTCCTGGAGACATAAATACAACATGTACACCACATTTTATTATCTTAAGATGTTTTCAAATAATCTAAGTTTTTTGAACAACCCTATTTTTTTCCAACTATTCCAGTTATATTAAAATTATATAGTATAACAAAAATGAAAATTATATAATGACTACAATACCTACAAATATCTTGGTTGCTTTCTCGTCCATGTATGTCATGTCCTTCCGCTTATGTGTGCTTGAAGACCTCGACGAAATCAACTTGAGGGACCACCATCCTCATCGCCTTCTTGTCAGCTTCTACACGAAATAGTCAATGTCACGTTCCAGTTCCAAAATACAGAGGACCAAAACTCATGACAATGACCAACTACGTATCATGTGTACTCCACCCCAACTCGAACACTTATACGTTATATGAGGTATTCTATCTCTAAATCACTATAAAATAATTATATCTATGTCTTCAACATTAATATGAAATATAAGAATGAACCATATGTATAATGGTTTGTAATCCATACCACACTTGTTCAAATAGGCCCGAAGGTAATAACATTGGCTTACAAATGCTAGGCTATAACAGCAGTAAAGTGTAATCGAAGGAAATACATATTGAAAACATACTACAAAAACACCTGAATCTGAAGAGATGAGCATCCATATTTTTCGGAAGAAGCTCCACATAACCTGGAAGGGAACCAAGTTCTCAAGGGGATGTAAGATACATAACATACATGCTGAATGAAAATAGTATAAAACTTGCATAAAGAAAAAAACAAGTAATATAGATTAAAAAAATACAAATATATATATATATATATATATATATATATATATATATATATATATATATATATATATATATATATATATATATATATGCAATTAAGAATAATTACGGATGTCTGAATTGCTGGATAACGTAAAACGTGTACTAATTAAAGTTCCTCTGTGACCTCACGGCTAGAAATCAATACCCTCGTCCTTGTATGGACTCTCAGGTTAAGCATGGCCTCTTGCTGGATGAGGAAGAAGTAGAATAGCAGTTCTAGTGTCATATAATGTCACGCCCCAGAATCAGAATACTGGAGAGCGGAGGACAGACACAGCCAGCTACGTACATTGAAGTACAACCCACCTCGCAATACGGTCACGATTGTCTAGATGCATGAGGGTTATCTACAAGCCAACAGTCTTTTATGGTCAAGAACAAGCCTAGTGTCTCAATCTCAAGCAAGCAAATAATTGTTACAAGATGTTAGATTATCAGACATACAAAATAAGGCATCCCAAACATTACATATTTAGATGAGCATGAAGCTAATCATACAAAATATGAAAACTAGCAAGAGTTTAAGTCATACATGATCAACCCTAGGATTTTCCAATCATGTAACAGCTCTTAGATAGACAGAAATTTAAGTTTCAACACGAGCTAACACTTACTCGGCGGCTAAACGCCTCAAAAGAATAATTTACAATAGAGTGAGAGAGCAAAATAAGAAACTCACTCATTGCCAGGGTTACGCCTGGTGTTCACCATCTGGCTGGAAGGCTGGTAGATCCTCGGGTGCTACTCCGAAATCTGGCCATACAAAATCAGCTGGGTCAGACCCCAGAAAGAGCAAGTGCCACAAGGGAGCCTTCACTTAGGAACTAAAACCAGCATATAATAAAAGAATAACTGATAAAGAGCATAGTGAAATAACATGAAGACTGAGTTAACATAAAACATTAGCTTGTAGTAGAAGGAATAAGAGGTGGAATATAATTCCCATGTTACTTGATATTGTTAGCTAACTAGGATTATCACAAGCTTAGTTACTAACAAGATGCGGTGAGATATTCCCGCAGTCACAAGCCCAACAGACTATCTAGGTTATCCAGACGAGGGTTACAAGATATCAAGATTACTGGTGTACTTTAGTGCTTATGATTCAAGAAGTGCAACACATGACAGTGTGCTGAAAATGTGCCCTACTCATCAGCAGGCTACAAGTCCACATGTGTGGCTGGGATAACATGATCGCCTGTAACTGGAAAATCTTTCTATATGCACTACTTGATCAATCTAGTCATTAACCTAGTCAGATTCATTATGAATCCCTGACCGTGGTAACCAAGAATCCATGTCCTAGACATGATGCAAGACAAGACATATAGCTTGTATAGGCACAATCAACCACATGATCAAGGCAAGAGTTACACAAGCAAGACAGGAATATCAGTCGCAACAGCAATCAAGATTATACTTGTTATGTCAGGTATACTTATCATGTCAAGAGTACTTGTCAGGAGTGCACTTCGACGGGTCACTATTAAGATTATCAAGACGGGATCATATTTTCATGTTCAAGCAAGTTACTAGCTCAGATTACCAAGTTGCCAAGTCGGGTCATCGTAATTTTGGTCAAGTATAGAAAATATGCAAAGAAGATCGAGGACACACATGTGTGAATGAAACTATCAATCGCATATAAACTCTGATTAAAGTAAGACAGAAAGATTCTTGAAGCCAAGATAAAGATCTACAACTGTCATGCTTTGAATTTTTCAAGATTCTAGCTACGAAACAGCTTAAACGGGAAAAAACAGTCATTTAGAGTGATTTGTGCGGGCAAAACTTCCCATGACACATGCTGTGCGCATGCACGACGCACGGTCTGCGCACTGCGAGCAACACGCACTGCATGTATGGGCAAAAATGCCTACGGTGCAAGGTGCACGCAAGTACGACACACGGACGCGCGACAGAAAATCTCGCGGGCATACGGCGCGCGAGATGCGATACACGCGCGGGCAAAAATGCCCACAGCGCAAGGTGCACGCAAGCACGACGCACAGCACGCGAGATGCGCTGCGCGCGCAGAAAAAAATGCCTACGATGCAAGGTGCAAGCAAGCACGGTGCGCAGGCACACGGTACGCGGGATGCACTGCGCATACGGGCAAACATTCCCACGGCACAAGGTGCGCGCAAGCACGGCGCACGGGCGCACGACAGAAAATTGCGTGGGCACGCGGCGCACAAGATGCGATGCACGCGCAGGCAAAAATGCCTACAGCGCAAGGTGCACGTAAGCACGACGCACAGCACGCAAAATGTGCTGCACGCGTGGGAAAAAATGCCCACGACGCAAGGTGCGCACAAGCACGACGCACGGGCACGCGGCAGAAAATTACGCACGGCGCTCGAGAATCGTTGCACACGTGGGCAAAATGCCCACGGCACAAGGTGTACGCAAGCACAGCGTGCGGCAAAAATGCTGCACGTGGCACTGTTCATCGTCCTGACAACACCAAAAGGTGTGGGCAACCCATTAACACGAAAATGGCATAACTTCTTCATACGAAGTCGAAATCAAGCGGTTCAAAAGCCAAAATTGGGTAGAATTAAATTTTCTGTCACGACCCGCACCTAGTATAGGGGCACGAGAAGTGGGTACGTCTAACCTATGCCGCAGTGTCGGCGGTAGAACGCTGTCCTAGGTCACTATCACAAACTAAATACAATATGATGTACTCTCCGAATGGAGGAAACATCACATAAGGTACAACTCAATCACAAATCTAGAGATAGAAATAGCACGATATAATGAATATGAAATCCTCTAACTGAGGTACAAACAGAAGAGAAAGTCTAAGTGTCTAAACGACACAACATCATAAACATCCAGAAAATAATACAACTCTGAAGTCAATACAAATGACATAAGAAATAAGATAAAGCCTAGCTAATCTAGTCTAAGCAGTAGGGATGATGTCCTCAGCTAGAGCTTGATCCTCATGTGGGTCCAACTCACAGGTGTCGTCTAGATGGACTCCATAGTAGGTTGGGCAGAAATCCTTGGTATCATCTGTAATATTTTCAACAGGTCCAGTTAGGACAGGAGCGAGTACAATACATCTCATGCAGTTCATATCATGGCAGGAAATATAAAGCAAGCAATAGAGTAAGATACATGAAACGCTGTAAGAAGATGTACATGAAAACAGGAGAGATATTTGATAACTGAAAATATATACATGATAAGTAAGAACTGTAAGTGACTAGTGATTTAGAGTACGAGATGGCATATAACTGGCTTAGGTTGAACATGATATACATGGGTGAACATGAGTGACACCAGCCACGAAGGCTGTGTTGTACATGATAACACATGAAAAGTAACAGAGTGAACATGATGGGTAAATCACATGACCATTTATACTCACCCCTACCCACAATCAATACACAAGGATCCAGTCAAGTTACGTTACGAACATGATGTTTTGGTTACACACGAAGCACATGAGAAAACATGAACGTACATGAGGGCACATGAAAGTACATAAGCGTACATGAAAGCACATGAGAGAACATGAGTGTACATGAATAACGCAAGAGCAAGGAATACATGATGTATATGAAACACACAACATGAAGTATCCGATGCACCCATTAAGGGGGATAACATCCTATGAAGAGATCCATATAGTACCAATCCGTGATAACAAGTGTCAGCATCAAGTAAAGTAATCTAGAGCAAGAATATAAGTCGTAACAAGTATGAAACGATCAGAGAATGTACTCGCCTACGATCTGAATGTCTGTGAGAATACACTGTCCGAAACGAGGTATCTGAGTCCTGTTTAGAGTAACACAAGTCATGATGTATACAAGGGGGTTATAATTAAAGTGTTGTAACGCCCCAGTCCGAAATACTTGAGACTAGATACGTATCATGCCAGTTGTATACATACGAGTAAATATACGGCTCGTATGTACACATAAGCTGTAAAATATAGAAAACCAAGACACTAAATCTCATCCACAAAGATAAATATCATATATATCAACTTTGAGTTTGTCATGTACACAATAGTTGGGCGGAGACAAAGTCCACTACCAACCATAATTAAATATGGAAAAATATACAAGGAAGGAATTTAGCAAGCGAGAGCAAGTGACGAGTCCAAGAGCAATCATCACGGAGGAAGGAATGGCCTTAGCTAGAACACCTGCAAGAAATCACGAACACACACCTAGAGAGATCACCAGGTCCTCAGAGGGACGTAACAAGACACATAATATCATGCCATAAACTGAATAATAAAGCTCAACAGAAAAGTATGCATGAGTAAAGGTTCCTACCCATTCTAGGTGATATGCACTTTGAGGACAACGTTCTACGCAGGGGCTGTAACGGATTCACGCAAGCAAGTAATAGAGAGTGGCCAGCAAGTAGCGCTCATCCGAGATGCTATCGACCTGGGCAGAAGGTAGGGCTCATGAGAGTCACCCTCGGCCCAAAATATGTGTAAAATAAAATATAGCCCCTACGCTAATAACTGTCCCCTCCCCCCAATGATACTATACATGTGTCGACTCCACGATACTGTTAAATTCTTAATAACTGCCAAGTCTTCTATACAATCTATTGGCAGCTATATCCTAACGCACGGCCTGTACGCACCAATGATCAGTCAGCACGCAAGTCCGCATCTATATACGACTCATAACTTAAACAATCCGTGGCACATCGTGACAGTTTATGAGATGCCCTAAACATACGGTGGTCCCTTAACTCTAAGCCAATTGCATAAAGTATAATAATTTGCATCTATATATAGTTTTGAAAGAACAACATAAAGAAAAATCATGCATGATATTGAGCAAGAAATTAAACAGTAAAGGCAAGGTGTCTTGCCTGGTGTGTTGCCTGAGGTGGTGCAAAGTTCCAACAAGTCATGTTCTGTCCACTGGTCGGGGTCGATATGTAAGGGTCCGATATTTCATGAGAAAGAGAAATGCGTGATCAGTTGTGACCAATGGTGGAAATCGAGGAGAAATCGTGATGAACATACTCGTACTAATTTGAAAATATTTATGATACTTAAAACTATGCATAATTTTAAACAAAATATCTTAATTACATATATAATTAAAAATCATAATGTGAAACTACCTTTTATTAGTCCAAATATTCTAAAATTGTTTTAGGGAGAGAATCTAATTTTTATCAAAATAAGATTTAGGTCGAAGACTATATTTTAAAATGTCAATAATATAGTAAAAATTTATGCTCTGAAATCAGTTTTGAAATTCATACATAGTCAAGTACCAATATACTTTTGTTACCAAAATTTAGAATTTTATCATATATTTATTTGTTAAATAATATTAAAGATAATAATAATAATGATATTAATAAATCTTTTAACAAAATATACTTGTATTATCATAATAATAATAATGATAGTAGTAATAATAATACTAGAATAATGATAATCTTAATAATAATAATGGTAATAATAATAATAATAATGAAACTTAATAATAATAATAATAATAATAATAATAATAATAATAATAATAATAATAATGATAATAATGATAATAATAATAATAATAATAATAACCATAATATAATTCCAAATGCACGGTTCTTCCCCCAAATTCACAGAGTGGGAGAGTTAGAAAAGGAGAGTGGGAGAAGAGAGATGAGAGGGTTTTTACCGAGGGTTTTCCGGAGACGGTCGCCGAGGTCGGTGACGGCAGCGGTGGAGTCGGGCGCTCGGGAGGCGGCGCGACCATGGACGAGAGCGACGGTGGAAGGATGTGGTAGAAGGGGAACGGTCGGCGCTGTCGTCGGCGGACGAGGGCGGAGGGAAGTGGGTTCGTAGCGCGACGGCGGCTGCTAAGGGGAGCGGCGCTGTGGATGGCCACTCGTGGCGAAGTGGCCGGAGCGCGGGTTTATGGCCGGCCGCGGTGGAGGATCTGGACGGCGGTGCGGGGATCTGATCGCCGACGGAGAGCCAGAGTCGGAGGGGCGACGGTACTCGTCGGTGAGGTTTGGTGGCTCTCGCCCAAGGCGAGGCGGAGGGTCCGTGGGGCAGCTGACGCCGGAAGTGTCGCGCTGTAGGGTGCTCGACGGGGAGTCGACCAAGGCGGAGGAAGTCGGAGGCGAGCCCCTGAGCGCGGGCTCGGCGGAGGAAATTTTGCCGGGAGCGGAGGCTGTCCTGGGTACTGACAACCATGGCGTCGGTGGATGGAGCTAGGCGGAGCGCGGCCACCACCGCACGGAGGGGCGTGCCCGCGACTCAGAACTCGGCGGAGGATCCGTGGAGAGGTGAGGGTTTCTTTCTCTTCCTCCTTCTTATACTTGGATATTTTGGTGCTGGCGGTGGCGATGGAGACTGGTGGTGCCAGATTAGCTCGGTGGTGGTGGTAGTCGGTGTTTGGGGGTGGCGCTGGAAACAGCCAGGGAGGCTCGGCGAGGACGGGTGTGGTGGCATCGGAAAGTTGCCGGCCGGGTGATGGCGATGGCCAGGAAAAGGGATTGGCAGTGGTCGGAGCTCGGTTTTGTGGCATTTGTTGACGGCCACAGAGGAGTTTGGGGAGAGAGCGATGATGACGTGGTGGTTGTGTTGATGGTGAACGACAGGGGGAGGTGGCCGAGGAGAAGGTTCGGCCGGGTTGCCGGGATTTGATTGTTGGGAATCATCGTGTCCGGGATTGTCGGACACGACGCGAATAACTGTAAAAAGTACTGGAATAAGAATATGTGGGCACAGACTCGATGCACAAAATTGATTGTGGTATGGAAATTGGAGGAGTATCTGCCTATTTATAGGATGTGGGAATTCCCAATTAGATATGGATTAGGATTTAAATTCCCCATAATAGATAATTCAATCTATAATTTAATTTAATTTAATAAATCCAATCCAAATTAAATCCAATTTAAATCTAATTAAATTTCTAGTATAAAATTAATGAGATACATCAAATTTTAAATATTCAACTATATAAATAAATCCATAAATTTAAATCAAGATTTAAATGCCACAATAAATTCAAAATATATTTTCTAAAATACTAATAATATTAATTTCGAAAATACATTATTATTTACAAATAAACTCAATATTAATTACTAAATATATATGTATGTACAAATAATGTTTACATAAATATACTTTTCTAATATACCATTTTATAGGAAAAATAATTTATTATTATAGCTGTATAAATGAAAGGCCTTTCATAATTAAAATCATAAACTTGAAAATGATAGCTAGAAATAATTATTACATATATTATTTTGAAACCATAAAAATAGAAAAAATGTTTTTCTAAAATATGTACGCTCGCACATATTCGCACTCGTCGAGCAAAACAAAAAATAAAATTTCGTGCACGACGTACAATACGACTACGCGACGTACAATACAAAAATTTTAAATCAGTACCAAAATTCGATAAAAATATAGTAGAAATTTAGGGGTTTTACATCCTACCCAACTTAAAAAATTTTGTCCTCGAAATTAAGAATTCGTAGGGGGGTGAAAAGACACAAGGGGTATCGATGAAGAACAATCAATAACAAAATCATGCCATAAGAAATTGCGATCTAGATCATAGGAAAATAATACGATATGGTCGTACTCGATAGGATGGCTAGAGGAAGTTCTAGTATAACGCCTTCGTCCCTCTAAAATAGGTGAAGGCGAAAGCAATAGGGAGTTCAAAAGACGATATTATCGAATGCACTACGTGGTGCAAAGACGACCGAATAATTTTAAAAGAATTGTCAAGGTAGTCGTGGATGGGATTCTAAAGGCCGAGTTTAATTATGTTCCATCCACGTAGAATAATATACAAAGAGCGAACCAAGTGCACTAAGTTGATCAGACCATCATGCACCGGTTCTGATTAGACAGTATGTTAGTGGGAGCGACCCAATAAAACATATGTCATGATCAAGCTTGATAAAGAATACGCTTGCAAAACTAAGCTATTTTAGCATCATAGGTAAATAAAATAATAAGTAAAGGGTAATGATGAAAGAAATCAATTAGTCCAAGATCTTATAAAATCTAAGTTTTGCCCGAAATTTGGGCCTATGCAGTCGACTTGGTTGACTAGATAAGTTAGGGTCTACTGAATTCTATGGTCCAAGTGAACCTATCTATGTGGTCCACAAAAATGTTGGTTAGGTCATGAGATATTCTACTCAACTTACAAGAATTAAACTAATAGTGTGATAGGTCCAGCAATCAAGATTTAAGCATGTAAGGAATTAAGTAGAACAAAATCGTATATCGGGTCGAAAGAATGGAGTCGAGGTCGAGTCTCATCTATAGTTTAAAGTATATTGGTTTCACGGTAGGGATTAGAGTCTAGTCATTTTGACCCGAAAGTCGCAATATGAAATTAGAGTACAAGGAGACGTGTTTTAGTGGCACGTGATATACCTACATGAAGGTGGATTCGTGTAGGTCTTGCATATGGGAATTGTTGGATGGAAAAGTCTAGTGTTGTGCTCCAAATATTCCAGTCACGATAAAGGACACACAAAAGAATTTAAATAGAAAGTGGGAGTTCATGAGATAATGATAAAAAATAAGTGACCAAGTTAAAGCATGAAATAAAGATACTTCAGATTCTAGTAGATCAAGGTAAAAATAAGTTAGGAATACAATTTCTGGAGATATGATAGCCACTTAGATGGGGTATAATTAAGGAACAATCTAATCATTTCTCAAGTTTCAATTGATTAGATGGTCATGACAAAAGATCTAGAATTGAGGGAAGGTCGAGTAAGTCAAAAGATATGTTCATCGGTTTGGTCGATGACTAACTATACTTGTGTATATGCAATATCATAATCATAGGTGCATTGACAATCTAATGTAGAATACTTCTATCTCACTAGGGTAACCTTTCTTGCTTCTTGGTCCTCTACCAATATGATCTAATCTAAATTTCAAGTTCCTCGAAGTTCTCAATAAAATTTTCAAGATACTCTGCCATCATTACCAATTATCTTAGACTGTCAATTTAATTGAAATCTCTAATCAATCTCGAAATAGTCCTTGTATATCGCAAAATGAGCATGCTTTTTACCAAAAATTTAAATATCCATAATAAAAGGCCTTAAACTCGAAATTTAAATAACTCTATAAATCATAGATCATAGGACAAAATTTAAAATTTAAAATTTTCCTTCAAAGTCGCTTTCATATCCTCCAAATATTTAAACAATTTTTTTTCCCATCATCTCTTCAAAATTTAATAAACTTATAAATCGTACGCGCAATTTAAAACCTCAAGTTTTCTCCCTTCTAAACTTTGTCTCTCTAGTCATCTACAAAATCATAATTTAAACTCTTTAAAAAAAACTCGAGATATCCAACTTAAAGGTAACCGTAAATCAAGTGTCACAATATAAAAACTCAAGATATTTCTCAAATTGATTTCATATCCCTAATAAATCATAACTATTTCATAATTTCAAAATTCATAAAAAATTTGTTTTCTCGATCTAGCTATCCTCTTGTGTATACCACCTTGTAAATTTAAAGTAAAATTTAAACTATCCTTTTGATGGCGGTAATATACTACTACCCAACTTGGAATGAACTAATCCTTAAGATCAAATTTCATCAAATTTCTAGGGAACATAAATGCTTTTATACACAAATAAGACCTCAATGCATACTAATTGTCAAGGTAATCCTTCTAGCCATGTGTTTGACCTATGAGCATATATGAGTGTAGTCATCTTTCTAATTGTCACTAAGCACGAAACTAAGATTTTACGGTAGAAGAAGTCAAGCAAGATGCAAATCAAGGAGGGCAAACGAGAGTTCAAAATTTGAAGTCAAGAAAGGATGTCAAGTAGGTGGATGAGATTCCTAGATTCTAATCCTATATCGCAGGCTCACATCGGTACAATTACGTAACCGAAGTGACAAACTCGACCTGCATGGGCCACCACAAAAACATGTAACGCCCCAGTCCCAAATACTTGAGACTAGATACGTATCATGCCAGCTGTATACATACGAGTAAATATACGGCTCGTATGTACACATAAGCTGTAAAATGTAGAAAACCAAGACACTAAATCTCATCCACAAAGATAAATATCATATATATCAACTTTGAGTTTGTCATGTACACAATAGTTGGGCGGAGACAAAGTCCACTACCAACCATAATTAAATATGGAAAAATATACAAGGAAGGAATTTAGTAAGCGAGAGCAAGTGACGAGTCCAAGAGCAATCATCACGGAGGAAGGAATGGCCTTAGCTAGAACACCTGCAAGAAATCACGAACACACACCTGGAGAGATCACCAGGCCCTCAGAAGGACGTAACAAGACACATAATATCATGCCATAAACTGAATAATAAAGCTCAACAAAAAAGTATGCATGAATAAAGGTTCCTACCCATTCTAGGTGATATGCACTTTGAGGACAACGTTCTACGTAGGGGCTGTAACGGATTCACGCAAGCAAGTAATAGAGAGTGGCCAGCAAGTAGCGCTCATCCGAGACGCTATCGACCTGGACAGAAGGTAGTGCTCATAAGAGTCACCCTCGGCCCAAAATGTGTGTAAAATAAAATGTAGCCCCTACGCTAATAACTGTCCCCTCCCCCCAATGATACTATACATGTGTCGACTCCACGACACTGTTAAATCCTTAATAACTGCCAAGTCTTCTATACAATCTATTGGCAGCTATATCCTAACGAACGGCCTGTACGCACCAATGATCAGTCATCACGCAAGTCCGCATCTATATGCGACTCACAACTCACAACTCACACACAATCCGTGGCACATCGTGACAGTTTATGAGATGCCCTAAACATACGGTGGTCCCTTAACTCTAAGCCAATTGCATAAAGTATAATAATTTACATCTATATATAGTTTTTAAAGAACAACATAAAGAAAAAGCATGCATGATATTGAGCAAGAAATTAAACAGTAAAGGCAAGGTGTCTTGCCTGGTGTGTCGCCTGGGGTGGTGCAAAGTTCCAATAAGTCCTGTTCTGTCCACTGGCCGGGGTCGATATGTAAGGGTCCGGTATTTCATGAGAAAGAGAAACGCGTGATCAGTCGTGACCAATGGTGGAAATCGAGGAGAAATCGTGATGAACATACTCGTACTAATTTGAAAATATTTATGATACTTAAAACTATGCATAATTTTAAACAAAATATCTTAATTACATATATAATTAAAAATCATAATATGAAGCTACCTTTTATTAGACCAAATATTCTAAAATTGTTTTAGGGAGAGAATCTAATTTTTATCAAAATAAGATTTAGGTCGAAGACTATATTTTAAAATATCAATAATATAGTAAAAATTTATGCTCTGAAATCAGTTTTGAAATTCATACATAGTCAAGTACCAATATACTTTTGTTACCAAAATTTAGAATTTTATCATATATTTATTTGTTAAATAATATTAAAGACAATAATAATAATGATATTAATAAATCTTTTAACAAAATATACTTGTATTATCATAATAATAGTAATGATAATAGTAATAATAATACTAGAAATAATGATAATCTTAATAATAATAATGGTAATAATAATAATAATGAAACTTAATAATAATAATAATAATAATAATGATAATAATAATAATAATAACCATAATATAATTCCAAACGCACGGTTCTTCCCCCAAATTCACAGAGTGGGAGAGTTAGAAAAGGAGAGTGGGAGAAGAGAGATGAGAGGGTTTTTACCGAGGGTTTTCCGGGGACGGTCGTCGAGGTCGGCGACGGCAGCGGCGGAGTCGGGCGCTCGGGAGGCGGCGCGACCATGGACGAGAGCGGCGGTGGAAGGATGCGGCGGAAGGGGAACGGTCGGCGCTGTCGTCGGCGAACGAGGGCGGAGGGAAGTGGGTTCGTAGCGCGGCGGCGGCTGCTAAGGGGAGTGGCGCTGTGGATGGCCACTCGCGGCGAAGTGGCCGGAACGCGGGTTTATGGCCGACCGCGGTGGAGGATCTGGACGGCGGTGCGGGGATCTGATCGCCGGCGGAGAGCCAGAGTCGGAGGGGCGGCGGTACTCGTCGATGAGGTTTGGTGGCTCTCGCCCAAGGCGAGGTGGAGGGTCCGTGGGGCAGCTGACGCCGGAAGTGTCGCGCTGTAGGGTGCTCGACGGGGAGTCGACCAAGGCGGAGGAAGTCGGAGGCGAGCCCCTGAGCGCAGGCTCGGCGGAGGAAATTTCACCGGGAGCGGAGGCTGTCCGGGGTACTGGCAACCGTGGCGTCGGCGGATGGAGCTAGACGGAGCGCGGCCACCAGCGCACGGAGGGGCGTGCCCGCGACTCGAAACTCGATGGAGGATCCGCGGAGAGGTGAGGGTTTCTTTCTCTTCCTCCTTCTTATACTTGGATATTTTGGTGCTGGCGGTGACGATGGAGACTGGTGGTGCCAGATTAGCTCGGTGGTGGTGGTAGTCGGTGTTTACGGGCGGCGCTGGAAATAGCCAGGAAGGCTCGGCGAGGACGGGTGTGGTGGCGTCGAAAAGTTGCCGGCCGGGTGATGGCGATGGCCGGGAAAAGGGATTGGCAGTGGTCGGAGCTCGGTTTTGTGGTATTTGTTGACGGCCACAGAGGAGTTTGGGGAGAGAGCGATGATGACGTGGTGGTTGTGTTGATGGTGAACGACAGGGGGAGGTGGCCGAGGAGAAGTTTCGGGCGGGTTGCCGGGATTTGATTGTTGGGAATCATCGTGTCCGGGATTGTCGGACACGACGCGAATAACTGTAAAAAGTACTGGAATAAGAATATGTGGGCATAGACACGATGCACAAAATTGATTGTGTTATGGAAATTGGAGGAGTACCTGCCTATTTATAGGATGTGGGAATTCTCAATTAGATATGGATTAGGATTTAAATTCCCCATAATAGATAATTCAATCTATAATTTAATTTAATTTAATAAATCCAATCCAAATTAAATCCAATTTAAATCTAATTAAATTTCTAGTATAAAATTAATGAGATACATCAAATTTTAAATATTCAACTATATAAATAAATCCATAAATTTAAATCAAGATTTAAATGCCACAATAAATTCAAAATATATTTTCTAAAATACTAATAATATTAATTTCGAAAATACATTATTATTTACAAATAAACTCAATATTAATTACTAAATATATATGTATGTACAAATAATGTTTACATAAATATACTTTTCTAATATACCATTTTATAGGAAAAATAATTTATTATTATAGCTGTATAAATGAAAGGCCTTTCATAATTAAAATCATAAACTTGAAAATGATAGCTAGAAATAATTATTACATATATTATTTTGAAACCATAAAAATAGAAAAAATATTTTTCTAAAATATGTACGTTCGCACATATTCGCACTCGTCGAGCAAAACGAAAAATAAAATTCCGTGCACGACGTACAATGCGACTACGCGACATACAATACAAAAATTTTAAATCAGTACCAAAATCGATAAAAATATAGTAGAAATTTAGGAGTTTTACAAGTGTACAATGCATTTACATGATTTCTAGGTCAGTCTAGGTCAAAGTCAACTCTTGGTCAACTCTGGGTCAAACCAAGTCAACATCTAGTCAAACTAAGTCAACAACAAGGATATCTTGGTCAACTAGTCAAACTTAGGCTATCAAGGGCCAATTTGGTCAATGGTCAACTATTGGTCAACCTATCTAGGTTAGTCAATTCTAGGTCTAAATAAACTAAGTATATGCAAATCAAGTATCCAAGATAGCTACTAACTCATAGCCTAAGTCACTTGCTAAATCAAGCACAAAACTAAGCCATAAGCTAACAAGGCACACAAACTTAGTCAAATAATGTATATATATTATTCACATTCACATATTCATATACATAGATATATATAGGAAAGCTATATATATAGGCACATACATATATATACATAGAGAGAGAGAAGGAGAGGTAAAAGAGTAAGTGAGTGTGTGTGTGTGACATGTGTGTGAAAGGATATGTGTTAATGTTCTCAGATTTAGTGATAGGTAGGTGTATGTGACATGGGATACATGGTGTCAAAGGGTGTATGAATGCATGTGTGTAAAAGGTTATAGGTTAACTCAGTTTATAGAAATACATACATACATACTTACATTGCAAACATGCATACATACATATCATGTATACATATATACATTGCATACATGCCTACATACATATCATATATGCATACTTGCATTCATTCATGCACCTATACATACATACATAGATGCATACATACATATTTGAATACATTATATACTTGCATACATTATATTCATATATGCATACTCTACATTATATTACATTCATTCCTGCATACATGCATACATATAATATAATGCATACAAACTCATATATTTAACTCAAAATATATGTGAATACATACATTACATTACCTTAACACATATATATATATATATATATATCATTCATTCATATCCCATATACATGCATACTTCAGTTCATGCATTATATCCATTCACATATCATTAAGTTGCATGCATATACTTATTTTTATTACATACATGTCATTCATGCATATTACATACTTACATGTATCTATACATTATATACATTATATACATATAAAAATAGAAGAGGGAAAAAAGGGGGGAAACTGAAATAGAAAGGGAAGGGAAGAAAAAATGTAAGGAAAAGGAAAAACAGTGGACATATACATGCTTGCATCATATATTTTACATTACCATACATGCTATCATTATATATTGCATTACATTATGTATACATTATGCATCCATATCTATCATTACATGTATACCTTGCATGCATATCTAGCATTCATACTTTCATGCATACATTGTATATCATTCTTTCATTCATGTATTTATGCATTGCTTACATACATTACATTGATTGCATTCCTACATGCTTGTATTCAACCATATATATACATTAATGTAAAGAGGATACATATCATATATATATCATTTCATTTATCTAACATATCATGCATTACATACTCTACATTTATTTAATATCCATACTACATAGGCTCATAGGTTACACAAAAATGCTTATGTCGTATAGTCACTCTTCTACTTAAAATCAATACTGTACCAATTGGGACTTCACTAAATTCTAGGATTAAAGTATGTCGTAGCCCTTCGTGTTAGCTTTCCGAAACTTCAAACGGCTCGCATTTTCGTGTCCGGAAGCTCCCGGAATCGTGAAAACACCGAAACGCGTTTGTCTTTCGGACAGCTGACACTCAAATAGTTTTACAGAAAGTTCCAGAACGATTTTGGCTTATTAAAATATATATTTGGAAAGCTAACTTCAATACGGTTCTTTTAAAAAAATGAGAGATAAATCAGAGTTTTAAGCTAAAAGTTATGATATTTCTAAGTTGCTTTGGTTAATAAAAACGTGGATGAATATTATGACGAATTTGACTTATTTTGGACAAAAGAAACACATGTAGGCCAAGATACTTGGATACCAACATAGGTATCCAAATAAAACTCATTCTAACCATCCTAACTAAGATCAATCCACTCTCTAACCATTCTAAAACTGAATTTAAATATCTATTTAAGCTATTATCATACATACATACACATGGGGTGTCCTAATTTGGGATCTATTAAGTAGGACACAAGATACATATCTAAAATCCTCAAGAGAGCTCCAAATGGCCTCAAATTTGAATCTAAATAGGGTACATGCATGGGGGTGGATCCTATGGGTTCAAAACTAATAAATTATGCATAGGAAATCAATTTAGAGGGTTGGTTTTACCTATTGGGAGTGGGATCCCAATGATACTCCCAAGGATACGGCTCCAACACGAAGATCTTCCAAAAATGACACTCCTCCTTGTACTTTTCTCCAAATTTTTGCTAGCACCCTCCCTTGGTAGTATGAGAAGGTTGGATGGAAGTTTTGGTGGAGGGATGTAAGGATTTGGAGATCAAATCAAAGAGGAAAGCTCTCTAATTTGGGGAAGAACACTTAGGGTTCTATGTAGAGGTAAAAAGAGGCAAAGGTTTTCTTAAGGACTCTTTATAGGAAGGGGGGCACTTGATGGCTGGTCATTAGATGAATTAGGATTAGTTTTACATGTAGATGAGTGGCTAGAGCTTGTCCACCCAATTCTAAGCCTTCCTATTGTTTCAATTAGTCATAAGGCTTTCTTTTTCACAAATATCCTAATGGATAAATATCCTACTATGAAATATCTAGATATTGTTAATCTTGTCATTACTAGGTTATCCTAATCAAGACTCTAAGATCAAGACTAATCTAGATTAGACTAAGATTCTATGTCAAGTCTCAACCTAACAATTAGCACATATTTAATTAATAAAATTTCAAAATCACAAAAAGTCAAAATGACCAAAATACCCTTAGGCTAAAAAGTAGTAATATGACATTCTAATCACATGACTAGGCTTCCATGGTCATGGTTAGTCTCTAGGTTTAGCAATTCTAGGGTTACACTAGTTAACCATCAAAATCACATTTCAATATTTTAAATAGTTTTAAATTAATTATAAATCACCAAAAATCATAATATGATTTAAATATCATTATTAAATGATTATAATTATAAAATTTCAAAATTACCCTCATTTTAAAAAACTGGTTGTTATATTTCCCACAACATGGAACCATTAGAATTCAGAAATAACAAAGTTTAAGATATCAAAACCAAAAAATATCGAAAAAACTACAAACTTAGATCAATAAAAATATAACCATCAAAACCAAAATCTTCAAGTTCTAAATAGGCTTAGAATCAAGCAAGGAAGACAATAGAACAATAAAATTTAAGATCCATCATAAAGCAAGTTATACTTGCCTAGGGCTTGGTAGGTGGGAGGAGTAAATGAAGAAGATGAAGAAGTAATGAGAAATAATGGAGGAGAGAGAGAGAGAGAGAGGAGTTGGTTTTTATGCAAACCTTTCTCATCTCAAACCAAAACAAACCGAGTCAAGCCAAGCCAAGCCAAGTTGAACCAAACCAAATTAAACCAAGGCAAAATTAAACCAAGATTAGGCTAAGCAAGACAAGGTAAAATACGGGTCACCTGACAAAAGTCAAAATTTCGTACACGTATACTAAAAATATGTATAACAGAAAACGGGAGTAACACATAATAGTTCTCCCCATGTAATGATACTATACTTACCTATCTAGTCAATCATGTACTCGTGGCTATCAGGAATCCATAAAAATTCAGTCCTGAACTCTAGATCTATAAACCGTGAATCAAGTACCATGACATCGAGACAACTATAACAACAACTCTATAATAATTCTCCATGTCCTGATAAATCGGATACGAGACACGCCCTAATATGCATACAACATGTACCATATGCGTGTTCTGTAACTCCCCAGTCCCAAAATACGTAGGACCATGTATATGAATAATGCCAACAACATGTCAGCAATGGACCAAACTATCTATCAAGCCCAATAATGAATGCTTAAGCTGTAAATCATGATAACAACCCACAACAATGACAAATGCCACAAGTCCAGAACTAATCTCATCCACGTAGAAAAATAAAACACAAGTTTTTCAAGTCCAACAACAAAAATGATAATAATGTCAACTATCCAGCAGTAAATAAAGGAAATAAATGTACGAAGAAAATAACCTGTCACCACAGTAAAGAAGTAGAGTAAAATATCCAACTACAACTCTGTTGAACTAAATAAAAGAGTAGTAATGTCTAAATAGATAATGACATGATTCAAGAAAAATCCTTTGAGACTATCTCGTCCTCCTGTGTAGGTATGTCTCCAGTCTCCGCTCCAGAATCATACATCTCAGGGTAAACCTCCTCATCTAAACCTGGAAAATAACCAGATCCTCAGGAGACATAGCCAGGTTCATTATATACATGCCAATTAACAGTAAATAAAATTTGTAATATGAAAGGTAACTACCATCATCATCTAAGTGCATATATGTAGTTGAGGACAATCCTAATACCAGGCCCTGCCAAACCGGTAATCACTTATGGCACCGTGTCGTGATATCAATGAGTGAACATGAAAACAACTCCAAGGCTCTGCTATAGAGACCCTGGCACATGAAAATAACCAAGCCCTTTCATAAGGAGACATGGTCATGAGTCACGACTGTCGGGTACTTTGGTAGAGTCCTTCCTACCCCATTATCTAGAACTATCCAGTCAAGTTAAGTATGAACAATGTACCAGTAACAAAGTTATGCGAGCTAGTTCTACATGCTATCACAGAGTCCATATCTGTCACGACCCGTTACCCAAATTATTGGGCCGGGCCGAGCCATGTCCAGCCTACGCTTGATTAAAGCGTAGTAAGCTGTTCTAAGAATAGACAATAAAGGATCTAAGCTGCTAACAGTTCTAATATCATATTTAAAGTTTATGACAACACAGCATCTATAAGCGAAGGTAACATAAGTACAGATTTAATAATACATAACCAAAGTATCTAACTGGAGACAAAGTCCAGTATCCAAATATAAGTACAGACAAAGTCTAAGTCTCAAAACACAAAAAGATAACTAAGCAAGGTTCCCCGCTGGGGCCTCTTCTGGAGCTAAGGCCAGGTCCTCAATGCAGTACCATAATATGTAACACATAGCGTTTCCTTCTCGAAAAGTATACCTACAACGTTATCCTGTCAGGACGGGAGTAAGTACAACCTCTACAACTAAAGTACTGAATATATAATGAAAGAGATGTACAATAAGAAACATGGTGTGATAAATCTATAAAATAGGAAATACTGGAAACATGGCCTCATGGTACAACTGGGATCATGGTATCATAGTAACACAGGGAACATGGCATATCTGGAATCATGGTATGACTCATAATCTATCATGGCAAGGATACATATGTCATAGAGACAGATGTATATGTAATGTTTAAAAGTTTAAAACCGTAGTATGTACGTGAATCGGTCAATAGGTGAATAGGATGTACAGCGGTACATATCAAGTTTTTTGGTATGCATATACGTGTACGAACGGCATCGGTGTATATCCATACACAAACGCGAGATCAGAAACATACGGCAAGGTCACATATAGAATGTCACCGAGCGCGGTAAGTACATACGGAGAAGGGGGTCATGTTCACGTACAATACTAACAGTTTCCCTTTAACCCGTTATTTAAACATGTGAGAGATACGAGAACAGTAAAAATATGTGGGAGATACCGGGAGCAGTATAAGCATGGCAGGTACTGGGAGCAGTATAAAACATGTGAATACTCGGAGCAGTATATAGTATAGTAAAACATGTACTGAGAACCAGTAAGAAGCATGTGAAGATATAAGAACTATCCTAAGCATGGCAGGTACTGATAGTAATACAACATATGAAGACATAACTTGCTACCTCAAGGATCATTATTTTAACAGGGTTAATACATGTTCTAGCATTAAAAGACAGTAAATGAGTTTATAGATGTACTTGCCTCGAGCAAAGCAAGAATACTAGTACGAAGATATAGATGTCCAGTGTCCTGTCAATAATGATATACAAACTCAGTTCTAAGCTATGTTCAATAATATACTAGTGGTGTGACACGACTCCTAACTGGATACTAGCCAAGTGGAGACCTAGCATAAAAGTCTAATGTGGAGTGCTACTAGATCCAAACTAATTTTCTAGGATCTTTACACTAGTGCGGGGTGAGGTCCAATACGCCTATAACTCAAAACAACACAAAATATTGAAAGTCGTAATTACTCAATAAATAAATCAAACTGTACACTGAGTTCCAATAATTTTTGAGATAGACAAAAAGCTCAAATATATATAAAATAAAGTACCAAAATGATCCTTGTTAATTATAGAAATTTATACTAATTTTTCTGGAATTTATAAACCCTCATAAATATTTACTAAAAATCAGTAAACACATGTATACTAAAAATGAGTTCTGTTTTTCCATTTTTATAAAATACCAAAAGTACTTATTAAATGCTAGAAAAATTATAAATAATTAGCTAAATTAATATAGTATTTAAATACAATTTTTCCCAGATTTTTACAGAAATTAAAATATATATAAAAATTCAAAAACAGAAAGTAACAATTTATGGAAAAATAATTAATTATAAATTAAGGATAATACATAATCAAAATCTACAGATGTTGTCGGATGATAAAATAAATATTACCAACGTATCCAAAATGGTCAAACCAGCTAGGATAGCCTACCCATAAGTCCAATTTGGATACAGGGGCAAAACGGTAATTTTGGGCCAAAATGATGTCCACCGTTGGACACACTTTGCACCAAAAAGCATGTCGAGATAAAAGTCTACAAAACCTGGCAAATTATATGTCCACGAATCCAGAATGAGGATACGAACCCAACGGTATGTCCGAAATGGAATTCTGATGTACCAATCTCAAAATGATACGTTGACGCGGACACTTGGAATCCGATTTGTACCGAAATGCGTGCCAGAGCAAATGTCTTCAAAACTCAGCAAATTATATGTCAACGAGTCCAGAATGACGATACGAACTCAACGGTATATCCAGAATTGGATTCTGATGAGTCGATCTCAAAATGACCCGTTGACTCAAAAAGTGGGACCCGTTTTGCACCGAAATACGTGCCAGGGCCAACGTTCTCCAAATCAAGCAAATTTTATATGAAAACATGCCAGAATGATGCCACGAGTCTATTAGTGGTGTCAAAAATTGAATCCGGAGTCCCAGGTTCAAAAATAGAATTTTACAAGTGCAAATTAAAGAATTCGGACGGCCAACTTTGGCGTCGAATTCGACCAACCGAACGTGCTTAAAATGAAACAAAATCTAAAGGAGACAGGAAGATGGTTATACCAGCTGTGCACAGAAACTGGTAGCATGCCAACCGGAGCTGCGACGGCGGAGTTACGAGCTGACGAAGTCGGCTCCACGAAACTGTCCAAAAGTAGTTCAATTTAAAACGTCAACTTGGTGGCCAGTTTTGAGTTATCAAACGACGAAATTAACGTATGAAAATTGACAGGAGTGAAGTGCTATATACCGAGATTGCGACGTAGCAAATAGTTCACCGATCCAACGGTCGAATCTCCCAGAAAATACGTGCGAAGTCGCTGTCCCGAAACACAATTTCTGAATCTTTTCCACGCGCGCGTCGACGGATTTTCGACGTAAATGCACAAATAGCCTATTTGGCTCATCGGAGAAGATGATGATGGACTCGGGGTGGTCGTCAGGGGGGTCGCACGCCAGTGGGGGGGGTCGCCGATGGCCGGTGGCCGGCCGTGGGGGCGCGTGGCCGGTGGCGCGCGCGCGGTTGTGCGCACGTGGCCGCTGCTGCAGTGCTGCGTTTGCAGCTGCTATTGTATGGTGGTGCATGGTGGTGCGGGGGCAGGCTAGACCGGGGCACGACGGCCAGGCGGCGGCGGTCGTGGTGGCGGAGGCGTGCGGTGGTGGTGTTGTGGGAAGATGATGGTGAAGGTGATGGTGGTGGTGAATAATAGTGATGGTGGTGGTGAATGGAAGGTGATGGAGAAGAGGAGGAAGGAGGAGTTCGGCTAGGGGGTTGTTCGGCCATGGCATGGGGAGAGGGAGGTGGCTGCTCTTGC
Organism: Iris pallida; assembly: GCA_029216955.1. Taxonomy (NCBI): domain Eukaryota; kingdom Viridiplantae; phylum Streptophyta; class Magnoliopsida; order Asparagales; family Iridaceae; genus Iris; species Iris pallida. Next base: position 15,049,319 of record JANAVB010017999.1, on the reverse strand, counting down.
TGTGGAGAGAGGGGGGGTTCATGTGTGTGTAGATGAGAGAGAGAGAGAGAGAGTTATATTGTGTGTGAGTGTATATAAATATAAAGAGAGAGAGAAAGAGTAGTAGAGAGAGAGAGAGGAAGATATTTGAATAAGAGGGAGAGAGAGAAGTCGGTTTGGGGGAGGGGTGTTCTCTTGCTGTAAAGGAGGTGAGGGGGTGAAGTGGTGAGGTGTGTGTTTGTTTAATAATAGGAGAGAGAGTTATTTATATACATATATATATATATATATATATATATATATATATATATATATATATATATATATATATATATATATATATATATATTTGTAAAGTAGAGAGGAAGTGATATTTTCAAAATAGAAAAATAGGAAAATTAAGCTGGGTATTTGAGCAGTCATGAGAGGGCAACATGGAGCTTGGGTTCGAATTTGGTCGAGCCGGGTCGGGTCGAAATCGGACTGGGTGCAATAATAAAATTAAATACGTATTTATGATCACGGGTAAATAAATAATATGCGGGGACTCCAATAAATGGGACACAAGCGTCATGTGGGTAGTAGGCTTCATGTGGGCTACGTCCATACTTTGGATCGACTAGGTTGGATCGATGTCTTGTCCCGAAATTAAATTGGAAAATAAATCAGGTTTTACGGTAGAAAATAAATCGGCCTAAATTGACCCGGAAGTTGTGCGAAGAAAATGGAGCACAAAATGGAGTGTCTGAGTGGGACACGAAGGTCATGGGTGGAAAGCGTCTCGAGTAGATCATTCATGAGAAGTTGGTTCTGGGAAAACGACTGGTCTCGTGCTCCTAAATTAAAAGTCACGGTAACGTGCAAACGAAGATCAAAAATAAAAGTGGGAATAATTATTCAATGATTAATTGGTCTAAGTTGACCCGAAGTTGCGCGATACAAAAAGAGCACAAGGGAACGAGTTCAAGTGGGACACGATATATCAACAGAAAGATAATCTTGCCTACTTCAAAATCCATGAAGAGAGTTTACAGAGATTGGCATCCCTAACGCTCCAGAAGTCAAAGTCACGGAAAAGTACATTAATGATCAAAACAATTAAATAATAAAATACTTATCGAAAATAATTTATTTAGAAAAATTTAAAATAGCCCTAAAATTCAGGGGGCTTACAATATCCACGAATATCTCATATCAGACTCAGTATCATATCATCATCTATCGTGTCCATGTCCTATGGTCCATCGTGTCACTGGACACGAATTCAAATGTCGCCATGCCTAGTGTTGATATTCGATTATCTATAATTAGACATCGGCACCCGAATTCTAATCGAACGCTAAGTACCAACTATTCCTACGTCCATAATATATATAAATAAACAATAAATAAAGAAATAACAAAGTAGTAAAAACTTGGACAAGGTATACTTGTCTGTATTCTCCAAGTGTGCGTATAACGGTCCGACTCCTATATCCCCGGTCACACCGTCACAAACTCCTATTAAACATTAATCACAAATCAACTACCGCACAAAGCACATCTTTAACCATATTTCAATCATAATGTCCTATATAATTAAAATATACTAATTTAGTCTATACACTTGTTAGATAGTCTCAACCCTATTGGTAACATGATACCCAATAAAATACTTATTTATATCATAAAAATATTTTTATTAATTCTGAAATAATATTAAAAAATAATTCAAACATATCATATCTATTTTCTAGACTAGAAATTAAGCTAACCAATAACATATTCAACTAATATCACCAGGTATAGTCTAGTTAACTAAGACAACCATATATTTAACCATATCTACTATAGACAATATTATGATATCTTGATAAAATAATAATTTATAAACTAAAATATAAGATATTAATTCTAAAATATTTATTAAAAATATTTATAAATATTATTTAATCAGAATATGTACAAGAAATAATTATCTAGTTAGTATGTATAATTAATAAAAAATATGGCGAACTTACCTATTTTTTTGAAAATAATTATAATAGAAAAATAGATTTAATATTTAATTCTGAATTAAATCAAAAAAAATAGGGCTAATCATGAGTTCATATCAAATGATACATAATTTACTTCATAGAAAAATTATTACGAAGTTTCGGTTTAAAATAAGTAGGTTCAAGATATCTAAACTAGTCTAGGCTAATACCTTTGCTACTTTAATTCACAAGTAGATTATCAATAAAATAATAATAAATTATGATTTAAATTAATTCTTGAATAAGACAATTTAAATATAAATCAATCATAATAAACATGGTTGACATGGTTATAGTTACTGAAGAAAGTCCTAGGCAACTAATGCGACAAACCCAAAAATTAGTCATAGTTTTCTATCACTTATCATGCAAATTTATTTAATCTAATAATATGAAATTAAACCAAAAATAAAGAATATCCAGAGATAAACATCTCAGAAATTTGATTAAAAGTGTCGGGTTATAATATACCACAAGTCGGCACAAGTCATTACCAACTCATTTGAAGTTGAATAGATTACAGTGACAGAAATAATGAAGTTGCAAGCAAATATATACATAAAACTTTATGAGACAAATTTTGAGCATAGTGGGATGTTATATGAGAGTGTTAGGAATGTTAACAAGGGATTAGTTGCTACCGTGGGGTCTCCTAAGGGTGCACGAATAGCAGTGCAACGAATTCGGTTCCAGCCTTAACACTTTGTCGTAGAACGAGTGTCACGGACAAACCGTTGCGATCTAGGAGCTGCGGCTTTGAGGAAAGGTAGAGTACACATATAGGTACAAGTTAGAGTCGAGGTAAAGGAGGTTTGATTGATAAAAGTAGCAGAACACAGTGATGAAGATGGTCTTACCTTTGAAAAAATTATTGCAGCAGTTTTCTAAAAATCGACTAGCTTGTTGGGTTGAGGAAGTTAAAGTGAGTTTTGATGGAAAGTTTGTGAAAAAAATTAAGGACAGAGAGAAATAAGTGTATTAAATTTTAGAGAAGAATACTTACTGTGAAGGGAGATATGGCCGGATTGGTAGAGACTAGCCGAATTCAGATTCAGCCTAGGTAGGGATGGATAGATGAAGGTGTGGAGGGAGATGGAGAAGGATTTTGGAAATAATTTGTGAAGAGAAATTGCTTGTAAGAGGCTTAGGAAAAAGTTTTGTTCGGTTTGAGGTAATAAATGAAGGGGGGGTCATGAGATGGCCGTTTACTAAGAGGGAGATGAAGAGTTGAGTTGAATTGTCATAAATGATGGAGGTTATGCATGAGTAAGTAAGAAAGTGAAGAGTTATGGGGGTTATGGGATGAAGAAATTTAAAATGTGAGGGGTTTATGGCTACTCACTAAGTGTGTTTGACCCTACTTGAGTCATCCATTAGGTTTTAAGTAGTGAGGTGTATAACTAGATTTATTTCAAATGGTGCAAAGTTGAAATTTTTTTTACATGTAAGACTTTGAGTGGTGAACCTTAGAGTTTGGTGTTTTGTAGAGAGTACAATGGTGTATGGTGTTTGGCATGAACCATGTGAGGATGTGTAAGTGTCCGGGTTGAGTCTAGACTAGGTTTGAGCTAAGTCAAACCGGTAGATCATTAAGACTATAGATTGTGTCATTAGAATTTGTATTAAATATAAAGTATAAATTATTAAGATAATTAATAAATTAAAAAAAATCAAAATTCAGAGTGCTTACATGTTCAATAGATAATAGCGAGTCAACACATAATATACATATAGAAATAGACATGTAAAATAATGTATTCAAAATAGACAAGGTACACTTGCATGTATGTTTGCCCAATTCTGCTACGCCGAGGTCGTGATTAACAAAGTCTGAACCAAACCAATTTAACGACTACAAAAAAAAATCCTTTTTATAACGCTTTAATTTTATTATTGTAACGTTTTATATAAAAGTGTTACAAAGTTTCGGAAAGACCCCCCGAGACGATGCTTATGGTGAATTTGTGGCCTATCATAACGCTTCTATTTTAAAAGCATTATATATAGTCTAATCTAGGGGTGAACAAATACCGACCGATACCGAAAAACCGACCGAATATCGATTAAAAATATACGGAAAAATCGAACCGAAATTATGTACCGATACCGAATTGCCGAACCGACTAAATTACGGTATAATGGTAATGGTAACGGTTTGAGTGCAATACCATACCGAAAATACCGAACCGAACCGATTCACACACAAACACACACATATATACACGCGCGCGCACATTTTTTTAATGTTGTTCATGATTAATTTTACACTACTCATTTTCAATTTTATCTTTGTTTTGGTTGATTTCCTAGAACTTGGAATGGATTTTATTGGACTTGAATTTATGTTAAGAATGCTAAGATTTGAGTTTTTGATCTTTTGAGCTTATATTTTTGTGTTCTCATAGAATTTTGAAGTGAATTTTGGTTACTTAAACTTATACTAAAGATTAAACTTAGTGACCGCGTCTGATATTTTAAGCTCATTTTTAGGTTTTTGCGACTTGTTACATATTGTTCTAATAATTTTGATTAATTGTTTGGTTGGTAGAGGCTTAGCTTTAAAATTAATGCTTCCAAAAAAGTTAAAAAAATATATATTATAGGTTAAGAGGTTCTACAATTTTAAATGTGTTAATTGATCAAATATTAATTGGTAAAATATCGATACCGAACAAAAATCGACCGAATACCGATTTAACCGAAACCGAAAAAACTGATTCTAAATGGTACGATATTGGTATTGATTTTTCAAATACTGACTTAAAAAATACCGAAAAAATCGATCAAATACCGACCGATTATACCGACGCTCACCCCTAGTCTAATCTTTAATAACGAGTTTTTACACAAACGTTATAAAAGGTTCTAAAATACTCCCCAAAATTTAACTCAACGCACTATTCCTTTCTTTGGAGCCTACTCTTTTTTTCCTTCACGAAATTTTTTCCACTCCATCAAACCCCTCCTTCTCCTTCTCCTTCTCCTCCTCTACTTTGTCTTCTCATCTTCTCCTATACTTTTTCTCTCTCCTTCTCCTCCTCTTCTTCCTCCTCCTGATATTTTTCTTCTCCTCCTATCCTAACCCTAATTTTTGTAATCTCCTCTAAACCCTAACCCTAAATCTCTTTGAGTCCAAGAAGGCTGCTTGTCGGAGCTTACCTAGTGATTAACGATTCCACCGAGGGCGTTGAGAAGACCTTGGCCAGGGTGGCTCCATGAACATGTTCTCCGTCGAAAATGACCTCTTCGGGGGCTGCGGAACTCCTCGTCGAAGGTACCGGATATTGTCGTCCAGGTCGTCGACCTCAAGCCCATCGGCTCCAACAAAACTCGATTCATGTAATTAATCAGCCCCTTCTTTTCTTTCTATTTAACACATGGGTTTCTAGTTGTTTATACTTGTTTGGATCTGAGGAATATGTTCACCTTATAGTAATTACAGTAAAAGAATGGATTTTTTTAATTTGCTTGTTTGATGTGTTTACTATATTTTTTTTGTTTAGCACACCAACTATTTGTTAAAAATCTTGTGCGGGCCTGCTGTACGACCTTTTGTTCAGGATTTCATCTCTCGTAGTATGTAAAACATTAGCTGAAAATAATCTAAATCTTACAGGTAAACAATACTGATGCAGAGGGAAGGCTTACGCATAAGTATTGTTTACCATTATGTGTTTGATTTTATTCCTCACTCATTTATTTACTTACTTTTTGTTCGAACCAAAGGGCCGAGAAGGCAGCGGGGAAGATAAAGTTAGGGTCTTGAATTGGGTTTCGTTAAATAGTACATTTCAATAGCGAGCAGAGTTAACATTGCGAAGATCAGGTTATATTTTTGTAACACTGGTTGAAGATTTTATTTAACGTAGTCCATGTGTAAGATATTATTTTCCATCTCTATTCCTTCACTGTCTGCAGGTACTTTTTGTTGCAGTCAACAATCACTATAAGAGGGTCTATCATCAATCCTTGCCGAAGTGGTTAGTTTATCTTCTCATGTCTTCGGTCGTGTATTTCGTCATTGGTTCAATAAGTTATATTGCAAAAGCCTATATAGTATGTCTTCATTTATGTGGGGATATGTGTGATAAAGGCTTTAGCATATACAACCATTAAAGTTGGGGATTTAACAGTCGAGTAACTGTGAGCGAATGTGAACGACACTGAGACAGTATAACTTAAAAAAAACAACATTCGTGTGATGGGCCTAACAGGCTCAGGTATCTACAATTGCCTTGTTAAATTACTTTTAGGGTGCGTTTGATTGCAAGATGGAAAATGCATGGAAAAGAAATTAATTCCACGGACTTATTTTCCTAGGAAAAAAATTCCATGGAATTTAAAATTTTCCATAATAGCGGTGTTTGATTGCAATTTTTTTCCCGTGGAAAATCAAATAAATTTTCACGGAAAACTTAAATTTGGTGTTTGATTGGCTTTATTTTCCACGGAAAATAGTCAATTTTACATGGAAAATGATATTTTGTTGTTTGGTTGTACTTTTTTTCCATGGAAAATTTACATTTTCCATTGAAAACTTAAATTTTCCACATCCACAATACTCAATTCAACATTATATTGTACAAAAAAAAAAGAAAAAATCAACATTATACACTTGATATAGATAATTCGGACAAACTTAGAAGACATTCAAAATGATTGTACAATAATAATCGCATATCAATCCATCCCAACTCCCCACAATCATTCAACAAACAACAAAAAATTATATATCAATCAAACATAACATAAACAATACTCAACTGACAAAAAAAGAAGGATCTTTATCACAAATGTCCAAGTTTGCTATAGTCATTCCTTAACCATATAAAAATATATATATATCCAACACACCCATCGTTCTAAAATGAAATGCTAAAAAATATCAACGGGGACGATCCCGTCCAAGCTTACGATAGACCCATAATCGTCGGAACTCTAGATCCGTGATCTCAAGGAAGAACTTTCCCGCCTTTTCGTCCCCCTCAAACACTTCCATCAAATCTATTACATCTCCTTGGTCGAGGTCCATCTCTTTTAGCCTTTCCAAGAGTGCTTGTCCATTCACATAATTTTGTGATGCTTGTTTGTCGAAAGCAACGGCAATCATCTCGGAGGACTTCGTTATCTTTGCAAGGGCCAATGCAGCATCTTCCATTGGTTTTATACGCTTTCGTCGTTGTGAAGAACCCCCTTGAACCGACCGATGTGGATGCGCATTTGTTGAAAGACTTGTTGTGTTTCCTCCATATCATTTTCGCCCTCCAAGTCATCCACGGGTTCGCTCATCAGAGAAAAATCATTACCCGAAATCGCTCGATCACCTGTCGCAGCGTCGTTACCAAAGACCGTAAGCAAATCATAGTACCTGGGGCATAGTTTTCCTTTCATCTTTGCTCCATCAGGTTTCTCCTGAAAATAGACATTCAAGAACCAAAGTTAAAAATCTAACAAAATGATAAGCATGCTTCATAACTTGCAAATCTGAACATATATGCAAATTTGAACATAACAAGGATAGGCAGGCAGTATAGGTACCCATTTGCAGTAATCCTATGCTCAGGCTAATGTACATGGAATGAAAGAAATGCAAGGTGCAGAGTATCAAAACAAAGAGTATGCAGTGAACAATTATAGAGGGATAACTCATCAGTTGTTCCATTCTCACCCCAACTATGTTGGTGTACTCTGGGATTCAACAATTATAGAGGGATAACTCATCAGTTGTATCACATTGAACACATTGCACAACACATTGAACACATTGCACAGGAACTTAACAATCACCGTCGATGGCACCCACAGCATCCTATAAAAATAAAAACTATTTTCTATTAATTTTAACTAAAAAAATAAAAACATAACTTTCTAATAGTAAATAAACATTGCACCTGAAAGTAATGGTACCAGCCTTCGTCACCCTTATCGTAGGGAGAGTTCTGGGCAGTGGTGTTGACGACGACGTCCCTATAGAGTGCAAGACATGCATTTAGCACCCTATGGAAATAGTGGCTCACAGTTTGGCTAGACCTGAAAAAGGTGTAAGCCCCCATCCTGCTACGATGGTCGTGGCCAACTGTGCTTAAAAACATAGCCACTTGTTCTTCAACTCGCACAAACCGGCTATCGGCTAAACCGTAACCACGTAAGCGACCACATAATCGTTGGAATGCACCAATTTTCATCCGAAGCATCTCATGGCATACCCTGTCACTCAAGCCGAACATTCGATTCAATGCAATCTCTCTCTCAGCTCTATAATTACGATGAGGGTGCCTTGTGAGACGTCGGGTAAAATGATGGTGCATCATAGTACTATAGATCGCCACTGCTTGCATCATCATCGTCCAAAACACAGCGACAAGTTGCATTTGCCTCGGTACTCTCGCCATTCTAACACAAAATCAGAGTTAATAGCAAGTCAAAATCATTCGATTCTACATTATTAGCATATTTTAATATAGTTAAACCACACTTCTGACTTTGAATCCGATACATTAAACAATAGAAATATCCAACCAAATAAATCGAATAAACCAATAAACCAAATCGATTAAACACAGTGAATCATTTGATCTTTGTCGTTGTTGTCGACGTCGACGTTTCGCCAATACACTAATGTGATGAAGTGTCTGTGTACAGAAATCTCATCTCCGTGTCAGCCGAGTGTAGGCCTTGGGTTCGACCCCGAACGTCGCATCCAATAATTGTTCTTTACAATTATTACAACCATCACCGCCCCCTCCGCTTCCCAACTGTGCTCCTAGCTCCAGCCATCTCCCAACCAACCCAGCGCCGCCATCTCCTCCTCCCTGCAGCCCACGACACCACCACCACCAGGGCCAACACCGGCCAGCCACCCCCATCCTCACTATTCAACACCACCCCCACCACAGCCATACGACCACAACAACAAAAAGAGGAAAAGGTGGAATGGCCGACACTCACCAGTTCCGGCCGCCTCCTATCTCATCTGCCACCAACGGTACCCAAATCTCGATAGGGGAGAGAGATGTTCGAATCGAGAGAGGGAAGAGATGATCCGATCTATAGGGGGGGGGGGAGGGAGAGAGAGAGAGAGGAGTACCTCTTCTTCTTCTTCTTCGGCCGACGAGGAAGAGTTCTCCAGTCGAGCGACCTAGAAATCGAGAGAGAACGAGAGAGAGAGCGCTTCTTCTTCTTCTTCGGCAGGAAGAGCTTCTCCTTCTCCCGAGTGACCTAGAAATCGCGAGAGAGAGAGAGAGAGAGAGAGAGAGAGAGAGAGAGAGAGAAGGGGGGGGATATATATTTTCCATGGAATTCATTTCTTATGGGCTGGGCCAGAAATCATTTTCCACACTTTTGGAAGAAAATGTGGAAAATGAAGAATTTTTGGAAAATAATTCCATGGAAAATATAGGCTATCAAACACACACATTGGTGGAAAATTTGTGATGGAAAAATTTTCCATGGAAAAAAAGTCCAATCAAACGCACCCTTAGAGTTATCAGTATTGATGGATAAAGGATTTTAATGTGGTGCTGCACACATTAATACACTTTTTTGCACTTTATACAGTTTTTTTAGGGCAAAGTAGCCTCATGTTCCTTTTAATATCTACTACTTCAAAAAATTACTTTAAGAAAAATCCAATATTATATGGGGTCTCAAGCTAAGCGTAAAATACCATGGAACACATGTCTTGTTCTTTTTCGGTTCTAGCATTTGTCATTGCATTCATTGTTTTGGCGGATGGTTATCTTGAATGCCTTTATATTCAATTCAAATCACTAATCATTGATGTCAATTGTCAATTGTCATTTGTTACGTACATCATGATATCAGCTATTTCAAATGCCAGCCTTCTTTAAGAACCTATAGTGCTGTAGTGGACTTGTTTTGATGATAATTTTGTTGTTCTGTTAGGTGTATTGTTTGTTATAGCTTTCAGAGCAAAAATCATAATATTTTGAAAGGTTGAAAAGGAAACTGTTAAATAGATTCAAGGTTTCAATATCAATGGGGATAGTGAGGTTGCTTCACTTTTTACAAGGACTTCAACTCTGCTCTAGTTTCATCTTAGATTATCAGTAACTTGAGGCTTCTTCGTAATACTAATTTGCGTGGACTTAAGGTATTATCTTCCACAAATGCTCACATCTCTTCCTTACCACCCAAAATGGGATTTTACCTAATGAGCACGAATTGGATATCTGAGAAGGTTCATAAATAGACAAGCCCAAGCTTTTATCACATGTTGTTAACATAAAACCTCCATGGATTGGTGGCAAATTCTTAGCCAGGGCAACTTTGAACAAAGGACTAACTGACTCGTTCTTTTCACTGAGAAATAGTGTATATGCAATATGCACTCATGACACCAATATCCCAGGTTGCAGAGACACATACACGGATTAAGATACGTACAAGATATAGATTAACAATGCGACATTTTAGGAAGAGTTTACGATATGATTATATATACTCATGAACATGAAGTTTGAACACATCTAAATACATGTTTTACATAACGACTATTTTATGCATGTTTTGGATAGTAAAGAGGTTCCAAAAGGCTTTAAGAAGGTTCCACTGAAAAGAAGTAATACTTTCTCATTTCTTAATTATGTTTGGCACAAGCACAACTATGTCAAATCACTTTTGTCCATGTTTCCGTTAACTGATACTATTTTGCAATTGTCAATGTCAACGTTCTGTAAATTAAAGAAAGAACAGCGGATACTATTTTGGATAGAGTCACTTTGTTAACTAATACTATTTTGCCATTGTTAACTGATATTGCTTACTGAATAGCTAAAGCGTTCTTTGCACATGATATTGATTACTGAATAGCTAAAATCATATGTGATCATGTATGAAAACTATGCCCCAAAGTTAGAAACAACTATGTGACTCTATGACTTCATTACTCATCTAAAAAAAAAACTTTCCCTGCAATTGCATGGGAGGTGCCAGTTGGAGCTGTTTTGGTTCAGAATGGGAAAGTTATTGCCCGGGGCTGCAATCTGTAAGTATCATTTCCATCATGCTCTCTTTAGCTCGTGCCTTGAAATGTCAAAATATGTAAATTAAGATCTGTAACCCCACTTTCTTGAAATATGAGATTTAGAATATTTTATTTTATTTTATTTAGAATTTATTTATGATTATTAAGAGTATTTGTTTTGAATATTATTCTTTCATTAAATTTTGAGTATTTTCCTATTTACCAGTCCATAGAAATTTCAACCCAACTTGATCAGACCCATGACCTTTCTATTTAGCCAAGCCTTTTTCTAAACTCATTGCCATAGCCAACCATTGTTCATTCAGCCCATAATTGGTTAACCCAGCCACTAAGCCCATCTGTAATTCTTAGCCAACTTCCTTGTCCAACCACGGTCCATATCTGTTAAACCAGCCAACCAAGTATTGGCCCACAGACATAAACTCCAAAGCTAGCTTCTAAGAGCATCCACAGTGGAAGAGATTTCAATTGCTATATTTTGACTTTAGCCAAATTTTGAAGCACTTGAAGACTACAGTGGTCACTTGTCCATACTTGAAAATTGCTAGAAAGCTAAAAGACACTCCAGATTTGGAGCGTGTTGTAACGTCCCAAATGTTGCACCCCGCCCGAGGCCCAGTTGCATAACCTTTTCGCGGACCAAGGTTATGCGGGAAGCTTCCAGAACATTCTAGAAGATGGCGGAAGGCTCTAGAAGATTGTGGATCTCTCCGGAAGGCCCAAGATCGTTCTAGGAGGCCCAAGAAGCTTCTGGAAGGCCCTTGAAGTTTCCTTTTATGTTGCTAGGGAATAAATCTGGAATATGCCATTCCAGTTATGGTAGATTGTAATGATCCTTGGAATATTCCTTCCAGGACTTTCCTTGTATTGCTCTATGAGCACTTATAAAAGGGGGAGGCTCTCATTTGTTCCTCTCCACCTAAAAATTGTAAGCATTCTCCAAGTCAATAAAGAGATTCTTACTAGTCCCATCTTTGCTCCACTATTCTAGTTTTCTTAGCGATCTAGCTAAGTCGGGGACGGGAAGGCTTGCACGAGTCTTTGAGGAGAAAGACAGTGCGTCGCACGGGACGAAGTGCTAGCAAAAACACTAAGTCCGTGACAAGTGGTATCAGAGCAAAGGTTCGATCGCCGGCATGTCTTCGACCGAAGCCATCATCAACGAGGAACCGGCACAACCCTCATCGCCTAAGGAGAAGGCGAAGACTTCGAGGAAGGGCAAGAACAAGGAACCGTCGGTGGAACGGGCTCTTGGCGAGTTGGCTGGCCGGATTGAGATGCTGGAGAAAGGCGTGACGGGCGTCGAGTATCAAGTGGAGCAGAACCATATGGCTCACGAGGAATTCGCCCAGGGTTTGGAGGCGGATGTCGCCACGGCTATGACGGAGTTCCGAGAGCATCTCCGCGAGATGCAGGCCGAATTCGAGGAGGAACGAAAGGTCACGAAGGCGGAGATTGCTGAACTACGCAAGGAGCTACAAACCAAGGCGGTGGTCCTCGAGAGGGCCATTGCTGGTGGTCCGACTCCGAGGAGGGAGTCGACGCAGAGGGTGAAGTATCCAGAACCCAAATCCTTCACTGGCGTACGGGACGCGAAGGAGGTGGATAACTTCATCTGGAATGTCGAGCGCTACCTGAAGGCGGTCCGCATCGAAGATGAGACCGACAAGGTAAACACAGCGTCCCTATATTTTTCTGATGATGCTACGCTGTGGTGGCGACGCAGGTGCATTGATATAGAAAAGGGACTCTGCAAGATCGAGACTTGGGAGGATCTCAAGAAGGAGATCAAGTCTCAATTCTACCCGAAGAATGTGGAGTATGTCGCAAGACGGAGTTTGCGTCAACTCAAGCACACCGGGACGATCAAGGAGTATGTGGCGGAGTTTACCCGCCTGATGCTCACCATTTCCAGTATGGGCGAAGAGGATCGCCTGTTCGCGTTCCTGGAGGGTCTACAATCATGGGCGGCACAAGAATTGCAGAGGCAAGATGTGTCAGATCTGAACACGGCTGTTGCGGCAGCCGAGAAGCTGATGGAGTATCGACGAAATGATGCCCCAAAGCCCAAGGAAAAGACCACCACCAAGTTCAATGGTGGGGGAGCGAAGAAGAACAACGGAAAGGGAGGCCCGCCGTCGAAGGACAAGCCGCAAGCAAAGCCTTCGACGGAGCGGAAGATCGAGTGCTATGTGTGCGGTGGAAATCACCTCGCACGAGACTGGCCGAACAAGGGCAAGAGGGTGAACGCGGTCCAAGGCGAGGAGGCCGAGGACCAGGAGCCTAAGAAGGGGGCTCATATGGGTGCCCTGCGCCTGTTGAATGCTTTAAAGAGCAAGGCGGTCGTGTCCAAGACCCCGAATCGAGAGCTGATGTACGTGGACGTGAAGATCAACGGCCACAACACCAGGGCAATGGTCGACACGGGGGCTACCCACAACTTTATCTCGGACGCGAAGGTCCGACGCTTGGGTTTGGCGCTGGAAAAAGACTCGAGCACGATAAAGGCAGTTAACTCTGAGGCGCGTCCCGTGCAGGGGGTGGCCAAAGGAGTGAAGATCCAAGTGGGAGACTGGACGGGTGTCACCAGTCTCACGGCAGCACCACTGGACGACTTCGACATGATCCTTGGGATGGACTTCCTCACTTCGGCAAAGGCAGTCCCAATGCCGCATTTGGGAGTCGTCGGGATCATGGAGGAGAGCTCTCCGTGCATGGTGACAATTGCACGAGGCGAGCTTACGAAGGGGAAGGCTCTCTCCGCATTACAACTCAAGAAGGGGATGCGACACGGGGAGATGACTTACCTTGCTGTGCTCAAGTCGGAAGAGGCGCCCGTGCAGGGGGATCTTCCGCCTGAGATCGATGACGTCCTTGTGGAGTTCGGGGACGTCATGCCAAAGGAGTTGCCAAAGAGGCTACCTCCGCGGAGGGAGGTAGACCATGCGATCGAGTTGGAGCCGGGCACGAAGCCGCCCGCCATGGCTCCATATCGCATGGCCCCGCCCGAGCTGGACGAGTTGAAGAAGCAACTCAAGGAACTGCTGGACGCGGGATTCATCAGACCGTCAAAGGTCCCGTATGGTGCACCGGTGCTGTTCCAGAAGAAGAAGGACGGAAGCCTTCGTTTGTGCATCGACTATCGTGCACTAAACAAGGTAACCGTCAAGAACAAATATCCCATCCCGTTGGTGGCGGACTTGTTCGACCAATTGGGAGGCGCGAGATACTTCTCCAAACTTGATCTGCGCTCGGGGTATTATCAAGTCCGGATTGCGGAGGGCGACGAGGCTAAGACGGCATGCGTGACGAGGTATGGCGCATATGAGTTTATGGTTATGCCTTTTGGTCTAACAAATGCTCCTGCGACTTTTTATACTTTGATGAACAAGCTCTTTCATCCCTACCTGGATCGGTTCGTCGTGGTCTACCTCGACGACATCGTCGTGTACTCAAACACGATGGAGGAGCACATCGAGCATTTAAAGACTGTCTTCCAGGTGCTAAGGGAGAACGAACTCTTCATCAAGCGGGAGAAGTGCTCATTCGCACAAGAAGAGGTGTCGTTCTTGGGGCACTGGATCGGGCGTGGCAAGATATGGATGGACGGCGCAAAGGTTCAGTCCATACGGGAGTGGGAGGCTCCCACCAAGCCGACGGAGCTGCGATCGTTCCTTGGCTTGGCGAACTACTACCGGCGGTTCATCCGAGGATATTCCGCCATCGCGCCTCTGACCGATCTGCTGCGGAAGGATCGGGCGTGGAGCTGGACGCCCCGATGCGAGGAGGCATTCGAGGCACTGAAGCGGGCTGTGACGGAGGAGCCGGTCTTGTCTCTACCGGACTACTCCAAGGCGTTCGAAGTGCACACGGACGCGTCCGACTTCGCCATCGGTGGGGTGTTGGTGCAGGAAGGACATCCCATCGCGTTCGAGAGCCGCAAGCTGAATGACACTGAGCGGCGCTACACGGTGCAGGAGAAGGAGATGACCGCGGTCGTGCATAGCTTGAGGACATGGCGACACTACCTCCTCGGCACCAAGTTCGTGGTCATGACGGACAATGTTGCCACGAGCTACTTCCAGTCCCAAAAGAAGCTATCTCCGAAGCAGGCGAGATGGCAATATTTTCTAGCCGAGTTCGACATGGTGTTGCAGTACAAACCCGACAAAGAAAATCAGGTGGCCGATGCGCTTAGCAGGAAGGCCGAGCTCGCATCTGTGTGCTTGCTCAAGGGGGACATTCTAGACCGTGTTCGAGTGGGAATCATGGAGGACCCACTAACACTGGCCATAGTGAAGCTTGCCAAGGAGGGCAAGACGAGAAGGTTCTGGCTGAAAGACGGACTTCTCTACACCAAGGGCGACAGGGTGGTCGTGCCTAGGTGGAGTGGCTTGCGGAGACAGCTGCTTAAGGAGTGTCATGACACAAAGTGGGCTGGACACCCGGGGCAGAAGCGAACCTTGGCGCTACTGGTGGCCGCATACTACTGGCCTCGCATGCGCGAGGATGTGGAGGACTATGTTCGCACTTGTCTTGTGTGCCAACAAGACAAGGTGGATCATCAGTAGCCCGGGGGCCTGCTGGAGCCTCTTCCCGTGCCGAGTCGGCCGTGGGAGAGCATTTCGATGGACTTCATCTCCGCCCTGCCGAAAGTGGGGGCGCTTGGGTCCATTCTCGTGGTGGTGGACCGGTTCTCAAAGTACGCGACCTTCATTGCTGCTTCGACGGACTGCATAGCAGAGGAGGCCGCGCGACTGTTCATCAGCCACGTGGTGAAGTTCTGGGGCATCCCGGTCAACATTGTTAGCGACCGAGACCCCCGCTTCACGGGGAAGTTCTGGACGGAAGTGTTCAAAATCCTCGGGACGGACTTACACTTCTCGACCAGCTTCCACCCGCAGACGGATGGGCAGACCGAGCGGGTCAACTCGCTACTCGAGGAGTACTTGCGGCACTTTGTGAGTGCCAACCAGAGGGATTGGGTGCATCACCTCGACGTCGCTCAGTTCTGCTACAATCTTCAACGGAGCGAGTCGTCGCACAGCAGTCCATTCGAGTTGGTGATGGGTCGCCAACCGCTTGCCCCGCACACGCTGAGTGCGGGGTCCTCGAGTAGAAGTCCCGCGGCCAACCAATTCACTTCAGATTTCAAGGCAAAGGCGGACATTGCCAAGGCATTTCTGGAGAAGGCCGCGAGGAAGATGAAGAAGTTGGCCGACGCGAAGCGAAGGCCGGTTGAGTACAAGGAGGGGGACATGGTGCTGGTGAAGCTACAACCGCAACAGTTCAAGGTGTTCCGCAAGGTGCACAAAGGACTAATCCGGAAGTATGAAGGTCCCTTCCCCGTGCTCAAGAAGGTAGGCAAGGTGGCCTACAAGCTTGAACTCCCTGCCAAGCTGAAGATTCATCCAGTCTTCCATGCCAGTTGCTTGAAGCCGTACCATGAAGACTTGGAGGATCCCCAGCGCGGAGTTCCGAAGCGACCGACGGCGACCATGACGACTTCCTTCGACAAGGAGGTGGAAGCCGTGCTGGACAGGAGGACCATTCGGCGACGAGGTGTGTCCCCGTATGTGGAGTACCTCATCCGGTGGAAGGGCTTGCCTTACGGCGAGTCTAGCTGGGAACGTGCTGATACGCTGCATCAGTTCGAAGCCGAGATCCAGGCATTTCTCAGCGAGCATGGTTGACGAGGGCGTCAACGCCTTAGGTGGGGGAGAATGTAACGTCCCAAATGTTGCACCCCGCCCGAGGCCCAGTTGCATAACCTTTTCGCGGACCAAGGTTATGCGGGAAGCTTCCAGAACATTCTAGAAGATGGCGGAAGGCTCTAGAAGATTGTGGATCTCTCCGGAAGGTCCAAGATCGTTCTAGGAGGCCCAAGAAGCTTCTGGAAGGCCCTTGAAGTTTCCTTTTATGTTGCTAGGGAATAAACCTGGAATATGCCATTCCAGTTATGGTAGATTGTAATAATCCTTGGAATATTCCTTTCAGGACTTTCCTTGTATTGCTCTATGAGCACTTATAAAAGGGGGAGGCTCTCATTTGTTCCTCACCACCTAAAAATTGTAAGCATTCTCCAAGTCAATAAAGAGATTCTTACTAGCCCCATCTTTGCTCCACTATTCTAGTTTTCTTAGCGATCTAGCTAAGTCGGGGACGGGAAGGCTTGCACGAGTCTTTGAGGAGAAAGACAGTGCGCCGCACGGGACGAAGTGCTAGCAAAAACACTAAGTCCGTGACAGTGTGCTAGCTCCACTACATTAATTTCTGGGCCCACCAATTTTACCAAACATGGAAGAAAAATAAATAAAAAATGGGGAAGAAAAATCTTACCAAACATGGAAGTAAAATAAAAAGAAAAAAGATGGAAGATGCTAATTTGGAATATTTGTTTGGAGTGTACCATTGTGTGTCAATACCAAAAAGTCACTCCAAAAATAATAATTTACTCAATTTCTAATAATTTGGAGTGTCTCCACTGTGGATGCTCTAAGTTCATCCTTAACCACACACACATGTAAAAGTCATCACCACAGCTCAAGCCCGCCCACTTTGAAGCCACCATGATATCCGGGTCGGTATTGATCAAACCTATTAAGGATTCCACCCAACCCAATAATGTTTTAACCATTCTTCACTGTTCTCCTTCACCACTCCTTTAGATCTCAAAGTTCTTTTTTCCCTCTTCTTCGATAGAGCGACGGAGCGCTCGACCGTGCGACGGAGAAGCATGGCGCTTCGATCACCTAGAGCTCTTTCGAACCTTCCCACCGCCTCACCACTGTCCATCCTTGTCCATCCTCGTCGTCCATCCTCCACCGACCAGGGGCGGCCCGGAGGAGGGGCAGACAGGGCTTGCGCCCTGGGCCCCAAATCCCAAGGGGCCCTAATTTTTTTTAACATTAGTAATAGTAATAAATAATAAAACATTGTTACTTTGATTTATTCTTCAAAGTGCAAGGTCCGAAGAAAATAATTATAGCAATTCAACAAATAGGGCATGGCGCTTGCGAATTGGATAGCCGTCCGACTCTTTAATTTCAAAGAAAAACTAGTCTTCCTATCGCTTCAGATTTCCTTTTGCATTTCAGAGGAAAAAAAGTTCTTCACGTCACTTCCGATTCCAGACGACCAACAATAAGTTTTTTTTTAATTGTTCATTTTAATTCTCTCTTCATTCTCTTTTTGCTTATAATTGAAACACAAAATTTATAATTTTTTTTTCAATTTCTTCTCCTAGAATCCTTAAAAAGGATTCCGTGATGTAAGACTACGCGAAGAAGGCCATGACGAAACTCTCTCTCTCTCTCTCTGGCCTCTACTTGAGCCTTGACCCGAAGAGGAGACAAAAATGTGAGATAGAGGTATCAATGTGAACCTGATATTTTAGCAAGACTTTTATTTTGAGAATTGAAATATTTTTTAACTTTTGTTCCTCGTGATTTTGGCTTTATTATGTTTTTTTGAGTTCCCTCTGTTGTTAATGACTGAGGACAATATCTCTTTGCCCCCCGTCTTTTCAATGAGGAGTTCTATTGATGTAGTTTATTTTTCGAAAGTTCCAAGTTATATTTACATATAATCTACTTTGCACGGACACAAGCACAGACTTGAAATTTTGCATCTTTTAAAAATTAGGATACATATTGTTTGTATTAGATCTTCGGTCTTCCTTCGTAATCTCTCTATTTATGCACATTTTCATAGTAACTAAGTTTCAGTCAGCTTCTGTAGTATATTTAGCTCACTACGTACGTGTTGTAAGTTATAATTGATCTCACGTTGGTGTTGAATACCGATGAGCCGATGGCGATGAGTCTTTTCGTTTATCTTTGCACTTAAGATTTCATGCTTAAAATTATACGTTGTTCCTAGTGTTGAATATCTTTTCGTAATTTTTGCACTTAAGATTTCACAATGATTTGGTTTTCAAACTGAAATGTTTTGTTCCTCTTGTAATTTTTAATCCTCCTGATTTTGGTTTTTGGTTTTTTTTTTTTTTTTTTAAATGTTTCTTAAGTTTCTCTATTGTTGATAAATTAGGCGAACAAGCCCATATATCTCAATCCTAGTACTGAAAAAACATAAACAAGAAATGTTAAATAACATATTGCATCGGAGATTTTTTTTTTTAACTACAAAAGTACTAGTATTACTATTTGCTAGGATATATTCCTGATGCAAAATTTAAGGTTAGCTGGCATGAATCAGGCCTCAATTTAAAAGGGTTCACTTTGGTTTATTGTATCATGCAATTTTTTTTTGATATTTTATTTCTAATATTTTTTTGAAGAAGGGGCATCATTTTGTATTTTGTCCTAGGCATCAAAATGTTCCGGGCCGGCCCTGCCACCGACCTACGCCGATCGTTCTCCACCGTCCATGGCCAACGGCCGATCGATCCTCCTCCGCCTATAAATTTGATCCCCGCCTCCTCCTTCACCAGCAATTTCCTCCACCGGCGAAGCCCTGTCCAGATTGACAGTGCCGTCTCCTTCCTTCCAAGCTCTCGAGCTCATAGTCATGGCGATAGGTGGAATTGTGCTATGACGACGACGTATTAATCTTCCTCTTTCTCCTTGAAGCTCTGAGTCGCGGCCATGGCGCTGATTGACCCTTCACTCGACGCACATTGGGTGAGTCACCTCTTCTTTGTCCTCTGTTTTCTCATTACTTCGTTCGGATCAGTTAAGTTCGTAACACCATCACCGTTCTTCAGAGCATCTCTGTCGATCTGTGACGAGTCGGTTGACCTCGCCTGCAAGCGTCGACGAGCCTTTCCATCATCGCGGTTGATCACTTAGTCCAACGACGATCAATCATATTTTCTTCCTCTATTATGAGTTCTCCACGACTCCTCGTCGTGACTCTGTTTGGTGTCGATCGAGTGATCTGGTGAGTTCTCTTGCCATGTTTCCCTGATCGGGTGTTCTGATCGAATTTTTCCTTTGTTCCTTTGAAATTCTGATCAATAATTAACTATAATCTCTGTTTCTTCATTGTGCACACATGGTGTTCGAGTTTATGACTGAACCCAGTGTACCGGTATCGTATCGGTCGCACAGGGACTGTATCGGACTCCAGGGACGCTGTTGGCTAAGTTCTTGACACAGGTATAATCTTCCACTCCTCTGTTATCATCTCTACTGTAAGTCCTGTTATTGTCGGGTCTGTTGAAGTTGGGAGAGAATAGTATCAGTGCCAATTTTATGCAGGAGAGGTCAGGCGATGCAAACGAGGGTATGGAGATGCAGTATCAGTTCTATTTAGGTTTGTGGGTTGCAGTAATGAGGCTATATATGAATCAGTTGGATGCATGAGTTGTTCAGTAGAATTGGGCTCAGATATTTGGCATGTGGGTTCGATAAGAACAGCGTAGGTAATTGCATTTATGGACAAGTAGTAGGCTTGTGGTTTTGGGCCGTTAATTGGCAGCAACGTGTGTGTTGGGCCGGCCACTTGGTATTAGGGTTGGAACAATTTGGATCACTATAGTTATTGTGCTGTTGGAGGTTTAGCAGTGTTAGGATTAATCAAGTTTGGGCCTCATTGATCAAGTTGATATATATAATGGATATGTGGGTCTGTAGTACTGGGCCAGAGATGGGATTAGATTTGATTGGACTTATTTGGATTTATAAGTTATTGAGGATTTCTACTAGACCTTGATGTGGAATGCCCTGGAAGTTGGGCTAAGGACTCTAGATTTTAGTACACCATAGGATTTCTTATAAAGTATTTGGGCCCTAACATTTGAGCCCATATTTTGATTAGGTTGGACAAGGAGCTTTTTGGGCAACTTGGACCAACGCAAATACTTTGTATTTTGTTTCCAATATTAAATAAATGTAATTTATATTGTTTTCCTAAAATTGCCATGACTCATATTGCGACACGACTTTCGACACGAATCATGACTCTTGCATCGCATGATTGTTTCCAAGACATGTTTGAATCCTATTTCTGAATCATGAATCTAAGTAATCAAGTTCTGAATCTTGCAAGACATGAATCAAAGAAATCAAGTTCCGATCTTGCTTGATAAGAATCAAAGAAATCAAGTTCCGAATCTTGCTTGAATTTCCGAATCATGGAGAAGGAAAAATACCGAGTAGACATATGGTCAAACCAGTCTAGTCCGAATCATAGCTGGACATACACTGTATGTATGTCCTAGACTGACCAGTATGAATCTAAACCTTAGCCGGCCACATGTCGAAACAATATTTTAAATCACTTAATTACTATTTATGCATCCTTGATTCATTGTCTGACTCAGTGACATGTTTTATTATGATTCTCACCGTTTCTCGTGTTGCAGATTGCATTCATACAGTGTTCATGCATTGTCTGGTTCAGTTTCTTTTTACTTTCACATGCTTTATTTATTATTGTGTTACATTATACGGGAATGTACTTTGCTCCTTTTCTGATTGGATCGTTTATTACCAGGTGTTAGCAGGTTGGCTTGAGGACTTTTTGGAAGACTTAGAATTAGTATAGAATCATTCATGTATATTCATTGTATATTATTTCGAGGATTTGGCCGAATTTGTCTTCGGGATGAGATTGACATGTACATGTACTAAAAGAGATATAGTGGATCATGATTGTGTGAGTTGATTTGTTTCCATTTTAGTTATGTGATTGAGCATAGACCGATATCATGATCACTTGAGGATTATCTAGAACTAGACAGCTGACTACCACTATCAACGACAACATAGGCTGGACGCGCTCGCAATCCGTACCCGATCATGCGGACGCGAGGCGTGACAAGATCAGCTTATGAAAATGCCTAATGTTCAGAGTGGAGGAGTTGAGAGATTCAACCTAGTTAGTGTTCTTCGGGCATGGCGCCTTGCGGTATTATTTTCGTTTCTCCATTCTAACGTTCTTATATTATATTACTGTAGCAAAGATTCTTAATTCTTCTTGTTTGTTGGATTCTTAGTGAAATATATATCATATCCAATTAGCTCACTGCAACTCAATTGTGATCGTCACGTCTTTTTGCACATATGGATCATATTAAGAATTTGTTGGGTCTATTTTTCTGCCAATCTTGAAAATGTTTGAATTAATGTATTTATTTTGGTTTGGTAGATTTCAGATTCAAAGATGTTAGTCTTGAGGCGTAATTTTAGATAGAAAACTGAGAAATGAAACGATTGTAAAAACAACGTTTCGACGCAACATTTCAAAGAAGGTGCACAACAGAGATCCTTGAAGGAATCTGGGTTACGAAAATCTAAAAAGATTTCATAACAGCAGCAAACGAATGTAATTCTTCTAAAAAGAAGGTACGAATTGTTAGCAGCAGCAGCGATAGTCCACTAACAGTTTCTGATTAGATCAGAACTGACCTCGTTCAGAACGAGTTGAAGTGGATGACAAACGATGAAGTGGATGAAAGAACAGCATGCTGGGGTGCATGATCACCGGCGCTCAAAGCTTGATTCGTCCCACACGAATAGCTTCCAGGAACTAGCAAGTTACTTTGGAACACTTTGCTCTTTTGACTCGTTGGATGGCACACGGACTCCTGCTCTAAGTGGTGCTGGTGCTCTGCTTCTCTTCTCTCTCAAACTGTGGAATTCGTAAGGAATGTGTTCTGAACACTCGTCACCTGAGAGAGAGAAGAGAACCTTATATAGGCCCACGCTGTAACTGTTCAGTTAGTAGAACGTTCGAAACATGGAAAAATTGCTCCGAAAGTGTTGTAACCGATCAAATCGTACACAGACACGATCTGAGCTAACTGGCGCACGTGCGCCACCTGCGCAACTTGTGCCATACGCGCCAAACGTGCACAACGAAAACTGCGCACCTGCGCCACACGCGCACCGCGCTACCTGCGCCACACGCGTACCGCGCTACCTGTGCCACACGCGCATTGCGCTACCTGCACCACCTGCGCCACACGTACACCTTGCTAAACTAAGTCGATCTAGGTCAATCCAGTCAATACTAAGTTCAACTAGTCAATCTTGACCAATATTAGCTATCTAACACCCAAACTTAAGGTGTAGGATACTAGGATATCAATGCCTTAGTGTATCCTATTATATATAAAGTTGCTTATGAAAAACCATATAGGTATATAGGTACTAGTACTTTAGGAGCAACAATATGTTCTAGTTAACTATCTATTTCATATCCATAGTCTATCTATAGCCTCTGAATGCCTATACATCCAACCTATCTATCTAATGGTTAAAACCCTCACACAAACAAGGGTAGTCCACTTACACTTGGCCTATACTCACAGGTATTAAGCAATCTTCTAGGCTTTAGGATACAACACACCCCACACAACATCTGATATATAAATTGATATAGAGACACACATGCATACAGGTATATATATGTACATAGGCAAAATTTAGGCCAAACACACACCTTACCCTCTACTGTCAAATGACAGTAGCACTCACATTCATACATTTCCTCACTGGACATGGGCCTCCCTTAATTGTTCAGTCCACTCATCCTAATCTGGGAGTGGATATATATATATATATATATATATATATATATATATATATATATATATATATATATATATATATATATATATATATATATATTTTTAATTTATATATATATATATATATATATATATATATATATATATATATATATATATATATATATATATATATATATATATATATATATATAAAGGCAATAATATATTCTTGTTTTGGAAAATTACCTTTAAGAAAACATATTCTACTATTCTTGTTAGTCCAAGTCTGAACTCAAGTCCTAACATCAACTTACACACACACTTGCATTTCCACACTTAGCAGTCCAAAGGTACACATTGTCCTCTAATTAGTCTAAGATCTGAGTTTCCTAAATACTCTGTAACTACCAGTTTTCAAAAATAAGGGTAATTTTGTCATTTTACAAATTTTTATATATTGTGAAGGCTTGCGACCTTTTCAGAGAATCTGTGTCATAACATGTGATGGTTGTATCCACTGTGTCAGTTGGAGGTGGGGAGTATTAGTATAGATATGTGGTCATACCCCTATTGTGCAAGTATTGATTGTGAGTGTTAATCATACACCCCACGTGTAATTAACCAGGCCATAAACATTGTGCAAGTTTCCAAATCGGCCACATGTCAAAGCTAGTATTCACTCACATAAATAGTATGATTCTTGACTCTTGTACATGATATGATCAGTTTTCTCGCCATTGCTCTAGCTATAGTTTACAGCTTTAACCTTGCCATGTTACTTTCATGTACTTTCCATTTTACATGTATATTCTCTCTATTTACTGCTACATATTCTTTGTCGTCTAACTAGAACTGTTATTGGAGATTGTGCTCATTCCATCCTGACTGGATATGTTGACAAAATTTTACAGATGACGGCGAGGACGAGTGTCCTACCTAATATGGTCCTCATGACGTATTAGGCGTAGACCGGGAGACCTTAGTCCAGCAGGGGTTAGTTCCAGCCGATGAGGCACTAGTGGTAGCTCAACTAGATTAGTTTTGTATTGGACTTTGTCTCCAGATAGCATTTGGCATATTTTATATTAGAATTTGTATTAAGATTGTTGACTATGAGACTCTAGACTTGTATTATTTCTGTGTTAGATTTTCTGAATATTTTCATATTGTCTTTACTTTTCGTATCTTCTATCTTTCTTAGAATATTGTGATTGAGTATATTATATTGTCATTGCTTGTCCTCCGTTTGGAGTTGACCATCTCGACAGGTTTTGATATTATAATGGTTGTTAGATAGTAGACCTAGACAGCATTTTACGCCGTTTCTGCGACGTAGGCTGGGACACTGTCACGCACTCGTGCCCCTACTCCGGGTGCGGGTCTTGACATGTTTTTAATGGTGGCCCATGCAGGTCAGAAGTCACAATTAGTGCGATGTCGTAGTGGTGCTCAACTTAGAGTGCTGCTATGAGCTTGCTATAGGTTCAGAAGATATATGCTATAGGCTAAGGATACTCAATCACAATTAGAAAACTTACAGTTTGCTTCTATACAACTGTCCTTCCTTGATGCTGAATATTTGCACTCTAATTGTCCTCCTTTGGTATGATCTATCTTGTGTCATATTGACTTCTTTCTTTCGAACTGTCTTCAGGATGGTGAAGACGATATCACAACGCTCGGGGTCTGCAGAGACCGAGAGGTCCGCTACATCCCGCGGACCTGAACCAGTTACGTCTACTGCAGTCGGAGTATCTGCAGTTGCTTTCGGGGGCGCTCCTCCGCCAGTTACGAGGACCGTCCCTGAGGTCGCTGCGGTTGCTCCTACCCCAGTACCGAAAGCTACGACATGAGTTATCGTGGGTGTTCTTCCTCCTTCTACACAGCAGACTCCTCCGTCTATAGCTGAGGATCTGCCTCCTCCGCCTCCACTACCTACTGATATGGGGCAAATGTTTGCTCTCCTTCGACAGATGATGGAGGCCCAACGAGCCCAGACTGTGGCTCAGCAGAGGCAGACGGACGCGATGCGTCAGGGTATGGAGGATGCCTACCAGTTGGCTCTAGCAGTCGTGGAGCGAGGGGCTCCAGCTCAGTGAGCACAGTCGAGTCCGGGTAACATCCAAGACTTCAAGCGCAAGTGGGGCCTAAAGCCCAAAAGGGACCGTGATCTATTTTTGGAGGCTACTAGCAGCGCGAGGGCTGCTAAACGTTCTCAATTACAACATCGTTCTTTTTCGCAACACCCACAGCAGATTCATGCTCCGGCTAGGGTACTAGTTCAGCAGGTGCCCCAGCAGCAGCAGGGACCGACGCAGCAGCAGGGACCGACGCAGCAGACTCTTCTTTGCCACTACTACAGGAAGCCCGGTCACCTGTGGGAAGTTTGCAGGAGGCGATTGGGAGTGTACCTAAACTGTGGCACCGAGGGACATCAGTTGAGGGATTGTCCTTCGAACCATCATCGTGCAGCTCAGGGAGCACAGGCTAGGCCACTTGTGGCACCGTATCACGTCCCGCACCAGCAGCGGGATATAACCCGTCAGACAGGGTTTTTTTTTATGATAGCAGTCGAGGAGACCCATACTGCATGTGATGGACTAGGAGGTTAGGTCTTGTTCTTTCCTTTTTTCTGTTCCATTCCATCCAATGATTGCTTGATTGATTTCTTAGTACCTTCAGCTTGCATATGTGATGTTCATGCTAAATTAATAGAAAACTCCAATGGAGACTGCAATAATATGACATTGTAGAGGCTAAAACCATGCAAGTTTGTTTCAATTCTGTAGAATTGCATGTTGTATAACTTTGGATAGAATTTTGTAGACTTTGATTGTTGGGGGCTTGACCTAGAGAAGAGTACAACCATTTCAAATTTCGATGACAAAATTTTTCTAAGGGGGGTAGGATTGTAACTACCAGTTTTCAAAAATAAGGGTAATTTTGTTATTTTACAAATTTTTATATATTGTAAATATTAATTAGGAATATTATATGAAATTATTTGATTATTTGAGTTTTGTTAGTCGGGTTAGGGGCTAGTCTAGATTTTGACTTGAGTTAGTGACCCGGTTAGCTTAGACACTAGTCGGAACCCAAGGATTAGCTAGGCATGGCCCACAAACCCAACTCATTAGGCTAGTGCAATTAGACTAATCCCACGTGACCATTTAGTTCATTTAGAGACTAGAACTTTGACCAAATTGACCCCAAACCCTTACATTTCAATTGTTTAGCCAAATGACAACTTAGAGGACTCTTTAGACTTTGTAAACATTTTCTAACCTAGCTATAAGTGGCCGGCCAAGTAGAGAGCCTCTCCACACTTCATTTACTCATCTCAAGCCTCCATCTTCTTCATTTAGAGCTCCTTAAAAGAGAGCTTCCCTCCACTGTTTCCTCTCCCAATCTCACCCTTTCCTCCACCATTCCTCACTTTCTCCCAAGAAGAAGGATCCTACAAGGGGTGTGGAGCTAGGAGCAAGGAGGAGAGTCCATTTGCTCAAGAAGATCGTGTCGGATTCATGTCCTTTGGATTGTTCATTGGAAAACCACTCCCAATAGGTACAGCTCTCTCTAACATTGTCATTTCAATCCAAATTTTGGTACGGAACCCATAGGAACTCACCCATGTGTAGGGATGACCCTTAGGAATGGTTTAGAGGCTCTATTGAGTCCTCATTTGAGATTTTGATAAGGTTTTGTGCCACCCTTGGAAGAAATCCGAGGGTGACACACTAAGTGTTTGTAGGAATGCCTCATAGGTAGTTGGGGCTTTGTTTTTCAGATTTGAGCATGTGTATAGGTAGGCTATCTTTAGCTAGGCTATATAAATGTCGTTCTAACAATTTTCCTATATATATATATATGAATAAATATGAGTTACAAGTATTATATATTTATTGTATGTTATTGTATATGGTAATATATTTTATAGGGAGTATATATATATATATATATATATATATATATATATATATAATAAAAAATATATATTTCAGTAGCAACATACTGAAGGTTAGAGAGGAGCATGCAGCAGTGCCTCTGCTTGCACTTGCTGATGGCAGGAGGCTCCTGTTTGGTTCAGGCAGCAGGGGTTTTGGAGGGTGAGGTATCTGATACTTTGGGAATCAGAGTTAGAAGGGGATATGAGGGAAATGGTTATTAGAGTATTAGGAAGATATATGTGGAGTTGAGGCCAGTCATCATTTGGCCTTGGTATCAGAGATACCAACTGAGATGAGGTTACAAGAGGTAAGAGAGTTTAGGATATATAAATATATATGTGTTTGTATGTATGTGTTTATATAACTAAAGTATATACATAAATTAATATTCTGGATGCCTACAGCAGGGGTAGTAAGGAGGGATATCCTATTGGTCTGTATACTTATTATATATATAGCCACTTCGTGGCAGACTATGCTTATATTTAGATATGTATTTATGCTTTTGTGTGTGTGACTATAGGATATGGATACACTGATTAGAGAGGGATAGGGAAGACCATGAGAGGTGGTGGTCATGGTACTGCTATAGCAAGATTCTTCCTTGCCATAGCAGAACCATGAGGGATATCCCCTCATATCAGAGATGGAATGATGCATTGATCATTGGCCTAACTTGGGGGTCACTTGGGATTTAAGAGGGGGTGTCTTCATAGGCAATACATATATTAGAGGGAGAGCAGGGGTTCACTGCTGCTAAAGCAGTGCCCAGGTGCACTTGCTATAGCAACGGGGTTAGAAGAGGGATTCATAGGCAAGATAGAGGATGGCTTGTTTACTATGTATCAGTAAACACATTAGAGGAGTGAAGTTTCAGTCTTATTGAATGAAAAGGAGTAGTGTTCAAGTCTCAGATTTTTGGATTAATTAGAGTTGGGGATGTATCTTACTGATACATGCATGAAACTTGGGTTTGAGGGTGAAGACCAATAGGCAAGGGTTTATCCTTGAACCAGTTTAGAAAGGGTAGTGTTTGTGTATGACTTTAGAGTAGAGGGATGATTGGGGGTTCTAGGTTTAGATAGGATTTGAGGTCGAGATGTTTCAGATTTGGACCTTAACTGATCTTGTATCAGAGGGCAAGGTGATATGGGGATGCTCCAAGGTACCAGTTATTAGCAACATGGATTAGTTAAATGGGGATTCATGTTTCAGACAAGTGGGAATGAATGTTAAGGGTTTCTTTGTATCAGGTAGAGGGAGTAATAGGTAGAAGGGAAATGTTTGGATGAGTACCAGTGGGTTAGTTTAGTGAGAAAATGTCAAGAAATAGCAGGGGAGTTGGGGGCCATAGGCCAGATGTTTGAGCATAAGGCGTTTTGGAGTTTGGGAGGTAAGGTAAGTCATGTGCAGTCGGGTCTACTACTTGAAACAGGTAACAACAACAACAAAGAAGAGGCCTTAGCAGGCCAATGTGGCCTTGGCAGGGCTCGGGAATAGGTCAGATAGAAAGGCAATAGGTAAGTAATAGTGTACCCCTTAACTCCTATATATATGGCTAACTGTAAGTTATGAGAGATTGGGGGTTCACTAAAGCACCTGTAGCAGGGGGATTTGGGTTTAGAGAGGACAAGTGTACCACTGATACATGGAGTATCAGTGGAGTATTTAGGAAACTCAGATCTTGGACTAATTAGAGGACAATGTGTACCTTTGATCTGCTAAGTGAGGAAATGCAAGTGTGTGTGAGTTGATGTTAGGACTTGAGTTCAGTCTCGGACTAACAATAATAGTAGAATATATTTTTTTAAAGGTAAATTTCCAAAATAAGAATATATTATTGCCTTTATATATATATATATATATATATATATATATATATATATATATATATTTTATATATATAAGAATATAATATATTTTTTTTTATATATATATATATAAATATATATATATTTATATATATATATATATATATATATATATATATTTTTTTTTTTCTTTTTTTTTCTATATATATATATATATATATATATATATATATATATATATATATATATATATATTATATATAAGAATATATATATATATATATATATATAAATATATATATATATATATACATTTTATATATATATATATATATATATATATATATATATATATATATATATATATATATATATATATATATATATATATATATATATTTTTTTTTTTTTTATATATATATATACATTTTATATATATATATATATATATATATATATATATATATATATATATATATGTATATATATATATATATATATATATATATATATATATATATATATATATATATATATATATATATATATATATATATATATATAATATAATATAATATAAAATATATATATATATATATATATATATATATATATATATATATATATATATATATATATATATATATATATATATATATCCACTTGATATGGTAGCCTAGATTAGGATGAGTGGACTGAACAATTAAGGGGAGGCCCCTGTCCAGTGAGAAAATGTATGAGTGTGAGTGCTACTGTCATTTGACAGTAGAGGGTAAGGTGTGTGTTTGGCCTAATTTTTGCCTATGTACATATATATACCTGTATGCATGTGTGTGTCTATATCAATTTATATATCAGATGTTGTGTGGGGTGTGTTGTATCCTAATGCCTAGAAGATTGCTTAGACACCTGTGAGTATAGGACAAGTATGAGTGGACTACCCTTGTTTGTGTGAGTGTTTTAACCATTAGATAGATAGGTTGGATGTATAGGCATTCAGAGGCTATATATAGACTATGGATATGAAATAGATAGTTAACTAGAACATATTGTTACTCCTAAAGTACTAGTACCTATATACCTATATGGTTTTTCATATGCAAATTTTATATATAATAGGATACACTAAGGTATTGATATCCTAGTATCCTACACGTTAAGTTTGGGTGTTAGATAGCTAATGTTGGTCAAGATTAACTAGTTGGACTTAGTATTGACTGGATTGACCTAGATCGACTTAGTTTAGCAAGGTGTTGACCAAATTGACCTATATTGACTTAGTTTAGCAAGGTGTTGACCAAATTGACCTAGTTGACTTAGAAATAACTTGGAGACCTAGAATTGACCTAGTATAGTATGTTTATGATTCCAAAACACAAATTGACATTTATATTCCACACTTAGGTCTTTGAGAAGCTGTATCGGACGTCGTTGATACTATACACCAGTTTGCAGGCGAGCACATTCTATGATAATATTTCTGTTTTATGATATCGTATATGTTTCTTGTATCTAGTGTAGATATCCTTGTTCTTTTGACACATTGTTCACACGGGTTGGTATTTGTCTGGATCCCGTCATGAGATGTTATTTCTTGTATTCCTTGGTATATCTTATGCAAGCCTTTCCTTGTTCCTTGTGCATTGTATAGACACAATTCCTGTGAAGGCTTGCGACCTTCTCAGAGAATCCGTATCATAACGTGTCATGGTTGGATCCACTGTGTCAGTCGGGAGCGGGGAGTATTAGTATAGATATGTGGTCATACCCCTATTGTACAAGTATTGATTGTGAGTGTTAATCATACACCCCACGTATGATTAACCAGGCCATAAATATTGTGCAAGTTCCCAAACCGACCACATGTCAAAGCTAGTATTCACTCACATAGATAGTATGATCATTGACTCTTTTACATGATATGATCAGTTTTCTCGCCATTGCTCTAGCTATAGTTTACAACTTTAACCTTGCCATGTTACTTTTATGTACTTTCCATTTCACGTGTATATTCTCTCTATTTACTGCTACATATTCTTTATCGTCTAACAAGAACTGTTATTGGAGATAGTGCTCGTTCCATCCTGACTAGATATGTTGATAAAATTTTACAGATGACGGCGAGGACGAGTGTCCTACCTACTATGGTCCTCATGAGTAGTGGGCGTAGACCGGAAGACCTTAGTCCAGCAGGGGTTAGTTCCAGCCGATGAGGCACTAGTGGTAGCTCAGCTAGATTAGTTTTGTACTGGACTTTGCCTCCAGATAGCACTTGGCATGTTTTATATTAGAATTTGTATTAAGATTGTTGACTCTGAGACTCTGGACTTGTATTATTTCTGTGTTAGATTTTCTGGATATTTTCATATCTTGTTGTCTTTACTTTTTCGTATCTTCTATCTTTCTTAAAATATTGTGATTGAGTATATTATATTGTCATTGCTTATCCTCCGTTTGGAGTTGACCATCTCGACAGGTTTTGATATTATAATGGTTGTTAGATAGTAGACCTAGACAACGTTTTATGCGGTTTCTGCGGCGTAGGTTGGGACGCTGTCACGCACTCGTGCCCCTACTCCGGGTGCGGGTCGTGACAACCGTGCTACCTGCGCAACCTGTACCACATGCGCACCGTGCTACCTGCGCCACACACGCACCCCGTGCCAACCTTCGCGCCAGCTGCTGCACCATTTGGCAGCATCAACTGGCACGCCATCTGGCAGCACGATCGGGCAGCATGAACTGGCGTGCGAACGACTGTGCAAGAGGCTCGCGCAACTTAAATGCACTATGCGCCTAGCGACGATGCTGATGTGCTAAGTACAAAGTGCGCCAACAAAATGCCATATTACGCCACATTACGCCTCCTGCGCCCGAGTCCGAGTCCGAGTCTGAGTCGTTAAGCCCCTACGGGGATTAGCTCCAATGGAAATTAATTTCCAAGTGCAAAAAGCTTAAGCTTTACAATGGAGACTTAACCTTACCTCCTAGTAAAATCATCCACATGGTTCCTTCCTTAGGGTCACCACACCATGTGCATATCTCAACAACACATATCAAGTATCTATATTGAGATACCTCATGTTGCTTTTCCAATATGGAACTAAACTTCACTAGGCATGTTGGGAGCAAGCTTTCTACATGTCAATAAAAAGCTCTAACAAAAGGACTCCAAGTTATGAGCTAAAAACACTTGGGATGGGCGTTAAGTGGTCGATTTTTTGGAGGTGAAGACATAACTTTCCAGAAAAATTGGCACTTGGACGTGGCTGTAGGTGATGTGCATCTGGTTTAATTTAGTATATAGGTGTATCATAAGAAGCACCCCTGTCACGACCCGCACCCTGATTAGGGGCACGAGAACGTGGGTACGTCCAGCCTACGCCGCAGAATCGGCGGTAGAACGCTATATAGGTCATCTATAACATACAACATCTAGACACAAAATAAAGGTACATGTCATCTCCACACGGAGGTATATAATGTCACTACTCAATCACAAGACATCTAAGGAAGATAGCACGAAATATGAAAGATATAATAGAAGGAAATAACTGAAAATGGATGCAAGATCCCAACAAAAGTTAGAGTTCAAAACATAACATAAGATCCCAAAATAATAAGTATACTACAAGTCTCAAGTACTAGCTGGATCGCAGTCCAGGCTAGCCTAACTAACTAGTCTAAACATGAGGTAAATCCTCTACTGAGCTAGATGCTCCTTAGGCTCCTGAATGTCACCCTTATATGCCCCATAGAAGGTAGGACAGTCACTATCATCATCTATAATATTTGTCAACGCATCCAGTCAGGATTGGAACGAGCACATCCTCTAACAGTTCGAAATAATTGACAAGCGCTATGAGTATGAAATAATAATGAAATTCTTGATGATCAAGTTGTAGAGGTAATGTATAATGAAAAGACAAGTGTACAAGATCATATAAGAATGGACAGATATATAAAAATGAGTAAACCTGTCATGCAAGATATGTTATAGACAACTCAGACAAACTGTGTTAAGACCAGTGATTTGAAATACCTAGTTTGACATGTGAACGGCTAGAGGGAGATATCCGGCAAACCATACACCTACGTGTGTGGCCGCTATTATTCACGTAAGACCAATGGGATAGAATGGGTATGTTCACATGTCTCCTAGGTATTTCTCCCATCTGACTAGTACACATAGAATCCAGGTTCTTCGACACGCATTTCATTAGTCACGATGGATGCATCAGTCATGATTACATTATTCAAGATAGGCATTAAACTACGTATCTCCAGTCAAGGAATCCATAAAAATACCAATCCGTGAGTCCATCGTGTCAGAATCAAGATAGAACACTAATATAACATGCATCACAGGATATATCAACAAAATAAAACTATCAGAGAATGTACACGCCTGTCGTCCTGAGTGGTGAATATGAATCGAGGTACAAAGTGATGTCACACAAACCTAAATATGAGATACACATGGTTATTTATTGTTCTAGAGTAAACAGTGAATCTATATGCATTTATTTCATGATTCTAGGCCTTTTCTAGGTCAAAAAGTCAATCATGGGTCAACTAGGTCCTAGTTGGTCAATATCTTGGATTTTTGGGCTAAATGGACTATTCTAGTGTTCTTGGTTAAGTGGTATAAGCCATATTCTAATCCTAGGGTTCTACTTATATAATAGTGCAACTTATAAAAGCTACTCAACTCACTTTCAAACCACCATACTCTCAAACACTGACACACACATACAGATATGCATATACAATCCTCATGTAGTATTTATACCTACCTATATATGTAACCTTACCCATCTATCCTAAATCACGCTATACTACAAAATCCTTAGCTACCAACACCAATAGGCTAGATATGGCATCTAGTTGATACCATGACTCTATCTTCCAAACTAATACACACTAGACACTTAGCCCCTTTCTCTACATAACTGGTACACTAAATCCCAACTCCTTCCTCTAATATAATACCACTGATACAAGCATCTTATATATATAACTAATATAATATATACCCTATATAGGACTGTCACTAACTATAAGGAACAGAACCCATATGACATTCATTAGGATAGATATCATATGGAGGAGGGATAGACTTATAAAGGCAATGGACTGAATCAATAAATGTAGACATCACAAATATTGCAGGAGACTGCACAAAGTTGTATCATCATGATACCAATATGTACACATGAGCTAAACAAGGAGTAACTGGATTTATTAAGTTAGAGTGTATATAATAAAAGAGGACTGAACTTCATTCCTAAAGGCTAACTAATATGTATGTCTCTCCCCTTCAACTCCTTTATATAACTGATACAAAATAAACTATATAACTGATACTCCTATTCAACCTATAAACACACCCACATTCTTTAATGTATTGGCCTATTAGCAATGGTAGAGGACTGACCTCAGATATCTGTGCAGTCCTCACTCCCATTCCTTGTGACACATACCTCACACTCTCCATACCCACAATGTCACTCACACCATATATCTATTACCTGGGAAATGAGGGAATCTCTTTCATATATATATATATATATATATATATATATATATATATATATAAACTCATTTTCTTTATGATCTTCCTTCAGTTTTACTACTGCTGCTGTGCTCCTACCTCATATCCCTGACTCATGGCTCTGATACAAGCCTAACCTGAGCCATAAACCCCCATCTTCCTTAACTAATGTGCCATTATACCCTTCCACCAAACTTACTGATACAAAAGAAATATAGGTTGATTACTGTCTTCATAAGGACTGGACAGATGGAGACTCACACAGTTTGGGTATTGGACCAAAGAGGTAATCCCTCTATCCTTCATAGCCTATACTTCACTCGAGTGACACTAACCTCTGATACTTCACTTCCCTTTACCCACACTCACATGAACATTCAAATCGCTCACTCTTTAATGCAACTCCCCTCACTGAACCTATAAAAGAATGGGACTGATACCTCATGTTAGAGTGGACTGATATTAAGGTGTGATGACCATAGTTCGTATTACGTATTTTGGGATACGTGTACGTATCTGACTCGTATTGTATGTCTCCTGGCTTGGTTCGACTTGTTTGGGTTGCTTATTGGTTCATCATGAACCAAGGCGAGAACCTTTACCTATAACCTCCGTTAACCAATTTCTTGGATTTTTGAATTTAGTATTTTTCAAAACTCTCAATTTTCTGAATCTCGAAAAACGTGCAATTTCTAATTTTGAGAAAAACAATTTCGACCGTAATTGCTATCGGTCCTTGTTGGTCATTGGTTTTGTAAAAAACTATTTATGCGAATTTATCCTATTGGAATTTTTTGTCCATTCCTTAAAATCAATAAGATTTAAATATTGTTCTATATGGAGAAACGTTTATTGAATTTTGAAATTTCAAAATACATTTTATTTACTAAATAAATGGTTGTTAAATATATATATAAATAATTAGTGAGTCAATTAGTATTATTTTAGTAATTATAAATATTGGCTAAATTGTCATTAGCCCATTTGTTAAATTAGTGTTAACTAGTAATTAATTTATTAAATTATAGCTAATATTATTTAGTACTAATTACTAGCAGATATATCAGTTAGCAGTTAGCATTATGTTAGTATGTTAGTTTTCCCTTAATAATTTCCTAATTTCTATTACATTTTACATTTTTAGGGTTTTCCCCAACCTACCCTATATATAGGCCCTCTTCCTAATGCTACAAGGAACTAATCCCTAGGTATTCATTTGCAGCCGCCACCCCCATTTTTCCATCCCGACCTACTGTCTTCCTGGCCAAAGCCATTGCTGCCATCTCTCCGACCATCGTCGGAGCTTGCTACCACCACTTCCCTCTAGGCCATTCTCGGCCAACACACGGCCATCACCTCCACCGTGTCCACCCAGCTCTGTCACCTCCACCAAATAGTCACCACCATACACCACCACAACAAGCCACCTCCGCCACCACCAAGACACACGCCGCCGCCTCTGCCATCAAACCACCGCCGCCACCACTGCCAAAACGACCATCCCGACACCCAACATTTCCGACCATCAACATCACCACTACCACCACCGATAGCCACCACCACCACCAAATCATAAAGAGAGAGAGTGTGAGAGAGAAGACCTGACCGGATCCCATCGCCGCCGCCCCGTCCACCCTGGTCGGCGTCGCCGACCGAATCGCCGGAGCCCCGACCTCCAGATCTGCCGTGTGCCTCCCGCCAGCGAGATCCAAACCCCGCGCTCCGCCACCCACGCGCACGAACTCCCCTCTGTGAGCCTCTCCATTCTTCTGAATTGGGGATCGGACCCCCCCTTTTCTGTGACATTAGTATATTAGTTATATATGTTAGTTTATATATTAGTTATATATGTTAGTTTATATATTAGTTTATATATTAGTTAATATAATAGTTTATATATTAATTTATATATAGTTATAATGGTGGTAGTAATGAGGGTATTTATTGTTATTTTTATAATTATTACTTACAAATTCATGTTGGTATTACTCTAGTTAATAATTAGGATTTTAAGATTTATAATTACCATTAATATATTATTTATTGGATATTATGTATTTATTAGATTACTTATTATGTAATGGTTAGTAATTA
This sequence comes from Iris pallida, assembly GCA_029216955.1. Classification (NCBI taxonomy): domain Eukaryota; kingdom Viridiplantae; phylum Streptophyta; class Magnoliopsida; order Asparagales; family Iridaceae; genus Iris; species Iris pallida. Next base: position 15,012,431 of record JANAVB010017999.1, on the reverse strand, counting down.
ATTTCCTAAACTTATTTTGGTGACGAAATATTATACTGGTTTGGATAAAATATTTTGGAAGCCTATAATATTATTATAGCTTTTGTCAAATTAATATATGGTTTTAGCCTAAAAGTTTTATTATATTAAAAACATTCATTTCAAGTATTGGGCTAACTACAAATATTATAAAATATATTTATTAAGTTTTTGACCTAAATTCATATTTGACAAAATAGGAATATTAATATAGAAATGATTTTCTGGGTTTGTGTATCTTAGACACTTAGACTTCTATCTGCTGTATCTCTTTGTGGATTTCATGTTTTATCTATCTTTTATCATGCTCTACCTTAGATGTGATTGAGACTGTATTTGCTATGTCACCTCCATTCGGAGTGTATATACTGTACAGGTACCTTTATATTGTTAGATGTTTGACCTAGGACAGCGTTCTATCGCCGACACTGCGGCGTAGGTTGGACGTACCCACGTCTCGTGCCCTTACTCTAGGGTGCGGGTCGTGACATTACCGACCACCACCATCCCTATTTATTAACCCAACACTCTTTCTCTCTCCTCATTCACTCTTCTTCTTCCTCACCATTACTCTCCACCTACACCCAAGAGCCCTAGGCAAGTGCAACTTGCTTCATAATGGATCTCAAGTTTTATTATTCTATTCTCTTCTTTACATGATTATAAGCCTCTTTAGAACTTGGAGTTTTTAATTTTTATGGATAGATTCATCTAGATCTACGTTGTAACTTGGGGTTTCATGTGTTCATGGAGTTTTTCTTGGTTTTGATCTACTAAAACTTGTTATTTTCAAAAACTAATAGTTCCATGAGCAAGAGCACGAAATTTCGTATGAATTTGATTTTGATTCACCTCATTTCGAGTTAAAATGAAGTTTTTATGGCCAAAACAAGTTTTCTGAATTTTTTATGTCGGCTGAGTAAGATTTTACGCGGGGAACCCTGAAATTGCGTATTTTACGCTGGATGACATCCAGAATGTAAGATTTTATGCAGGGAACCCTGAAATTGCGTATTTTTACGCTGGATAGCATCCAAAATGCAAGATTTTACGTAGGGAACCCTGAAATTGCGTATTTTACGCTGGATGACATCCAGAATGTAAGATTTTACGCAGGAAATCCTGAAATTGTGTATTTTACGCTGGATAGCGTCCAGAATGTAAAATTTTATGTAGGGAACCTTGAAATTGCGTATTTTACGCTGGATGGTACCCAGAATGTGAAATTTTACGCTGGAACCCTCCCCTTTTGCGTATTTTACGCATGATTGAATTTTTGGCGTAAAAAGTGCACAGAATGACTGTTTTTGCCTAGTTTAGCTATTTTCTAGCCAGAATTTCGAAAAACTTAAGACATGAAAGTTTTAGATCTTTGTCTTGCCTTTTCGAATATCTCTGGAGCACCTCATTTTGAGTTCGTATGTGGAAATCTATGCCCCGTCTCCCCTGAGCCACATGATTCCTCCACAACTCTTACACCCTGTTTATATTTAGTTATTGCATATACGCTTATACCAGGTTAAATGTTAATTTTGAATGTGTTCCATGACATAATGTTGACCAGTTGTGGTGCACTTTTGACAAATGATATGACATGATAGTGGCCCGTCGTGGCGCACTCTTGACAGTGAATTTAACGTGATATATATCTCGAATGCTGTTGCGACGGCTAGCATGTCATGACAGAATTGAATGACCTAGACACCGTGGGCGATTGCGTTTGTACAAATAAACCAGTACTGTCTTGTATCATGTCTAGGATAGGGATCCCTGAGTACCACGGCCAGGGATACCTACAGCAATTGACTAAGGCTAATAAACTAGAATAATTCAGTAGACATGAAGAGATTTCCAGCTGCAGGCAATCCCGTTATCTGGGCGCATTAAGTGGACTTGTAGCCTATCGACGAGTATGACACATTTTCAGCACACAGTCACGTGTTGCATTCTTTATAAACGGACATTCGACCTGGATAACCGGATGGTCTGCAGGACTTGTGGCTGTTGGGATAATCTTATTGCATCTTGCTAATAACTAGGCCTGTGATAACCCTAGTTAGTTAAAAGTATCAAGCCGTACTCTTGATTGGCCATGATTGATTGGATGGAGTTTATTCCAGCTTAGTCTTATCCTGATCCTGTGCAAGATTGTGACATGACATGCTTATTGATGCTTGCCTTAACAATAACGATCGGGGGTCCTGTTCTGTTCAGACGAAGGGTTACAACCCCGGTCCTTATTTGGTTTAAGGGTTGTAACCTGGCTCCCGGAGCAGTTCTGTGTCCTCTCTTCGTTTATTGTCTTATTGCAATCCTATGCCATGTTCGTCATGTTTTACCTTACCTTAATACCATGATTATTTATACTGGTCTTAGCGATAAAGATCGGGGGTCCAGTTCTGTTCAGGCGAAGGGTTACAACCCTGGTCCTTGTTTAGTTTAAGGGTTGTTGTCACGACCCGCACCCACTGTGAGGGTACGAGCGCGTAACAACGCCCAGCCTACGCCGCAGTGTCGGCGGTAGAACGCTGTTCTAGGTCACTATCTAACCAACCAACCACGCAATTATATAATGTACTTGTCAAAATATCAACTCCGAACGGAGGACAAGTATAGATATAATGTAATCTCAATCACAGTCTAAGCACGATATGATAGCACAGAAGATCAAAACTAAGACTAAATAACAGAAATAAAACCAACAACTAAATAATATAATCTGACAATCTCAACTACATAACTCAACTTATATACAACTCCAGTTCTAAAACATGAAAGCTAAACAAAACAACTAGCTAATCTCCCGATCACTCCTGAGTGTCGGGGCCATAGGTAGCTAAGCCATCTCCTGGTCCGTAATATATAGAGCATGTGTCCTCAGGGCAATCATCTGTAAAATTTACAACAGGTCCAGTCAGGACAGGAACGAGTACAACTCATCAAGAAAACCCAAGTAAATGACAGAGAACTATAAAGCAGTTATAGACAGTTGTATTGATGAATATGGCAGTTTATATTCAGGTGATGGTAAGAAAGACAGATAAGTGCAAGGAAAGTAAGTAACTAAACAAGAGGAGAATCATGGCAATAAAGACTGTAAAAAATAGAACTAGCTGAACCAGGATAATATGATATAAGTCCAGACAGTAAATATATACGAGTGTAACTCTAATGTAAGTCCAGTACAAAACGAATCTAATATAAGATGAATCCAGTACGGGACGATTCCAGTCATAGTGATCAATGATTCCAGGGTGAGTCCAGCCTATACTCTAGCAGTGTGTTTTAAAATACCGAGATCGACATGTAAACGGCTATAGGTAATCCGGCACATCACACACCTGGCCGGGTGTGAGATGGCTATCATTCCAGTTTGATTCCAGCATAGGGGTGATTCCAGAATTGGGGTATGTCTACATGTCTTACTCTAGTATTTCCCCTCCCAGCAAGTGAATCCAAAAATCCGACACAATGATTCAAGATGAGTCCAGCCAGAATATGATGATACCAGTAAATGATTCCAGAATGATTCCAGTAATAGAAGTCAGACAATAAATGTGTGTCGTATACATGAATCCAGAATATCCATACGTGTTGTAACAGAGAATCGCATACAACTAACTAGAACTGAAATACAGTAATTGACAAGTAAATGAGAGAACTATTAGAGAATGTACTCGCCTGATACTCTGAAAAGAGTAGTGTAATATCAGATGTCTGCACCGGAGTCACAATGTCCTAAATAGAGCAGTACAGGTTATAATATGTTTAAAATAAGATAAGTGAAGTCTACGATGCAATCTACATGATTTCTAGGTCAATCTAGGTCAAAGTCAACTCTAAGTCAAACCTGGTCAACTGTCTAGGTCAAACTAGGCCCAAGTCAAACTTGGTCAACTCTGGGTCAACCCAAGTCAACTACACTAGCCAAACTAGGTCAATTGGTCACATCTAGACTCAATGTTGACTTTTGGTCAACTTCAGTCAATTCTGAAATATTGGGTCAAACCCTGGTCAACACTCTAGTCCAAAAAGTCTCATTAGACCTAACCAGCCTATTCTAGCAAGCACACACAATTTCTAGGCTATACAAGCCAACCACACTCCTACACTGGCATTCAAGCCATACACACAGGCTGTATCACATAGGGATACACCACAGGCTATGTGCCTATAGGCTATATCATGCATTCCACACATATCACATATCAAACTATATCTAATTTAATATAATTAACACACATATGCACATATAGGCTACATATATATATATATATATATATATATATATATATATATATATATATATATATATATATATATATATATACCTAGGGTGATAGGGAGAGGTTACATGTGAGGATGTTTGTGTACATGTGTGTGTGTGATACAATGGGTGTGTGTGATATAAATCTCAAGAAAAGAACCTAATATAATGTGTAGTGTAATGTGTCAAGTGGCTCTAGAGTGTATCATGTGATATAGTGTGTGGGTGTATTTTGAGTCAATAGTGGCAGTAAAAAAATCATTGAGTGTCAATGCATAGCTAAGTGTTATGGGAACATTAGAGTGTGTGGGACATTAGGAAAACAGTGAACAACTCAAGTATATGCAATGACAGTAAAGGAACATGGCAATGGCATTTTCAAAACTGTTAATTCAAAGTCCCAAACATCCATTGGAACCCATTCATCCCATTGAAACCAAATTCGAATTTCCACGGCTAATAGTTGAACTAAAAGGTGCACCTGAACTTAACATGTAATTTGAACATCAAATTAGTTTAGAATAGAAAATTTAAGTCAAAATTAAGTCTCAGGACTGTGTATCAGTCCAGTCCCATTGGACATCCCCAATCCACATTCGTGTCACGACCCGCACCCGCTGTGAGGGTACGAGAACGTAACAATGCCCTGCCTACGCCATAGTGTCGACGGTAGAACGCTGTCCTAGGTCAATCATCTAACAATATAAAGGTACCTGTACAGTATATACACTCCGAATGGAGGTGACATAGCAATATACAGTCTCAATCACATCTAAGGCAGAATAATAAGATGAAAAGATAGATAAATACTGGAATGACAGAATATACATGACAACCAGAGAGTCTAAGTGTCTAAGATAACATCTCAACAACATCCAGAATACAAGTCCCAACTACTGAATATGAAAGAATATATACAATCTAGATCTCAAATGACAGAAATAGTAAACCTAGACTAGGGAGCCTCAGTCTCTAAGCTAGTAGATCAGGCTGGAAATCTGGGTCACACGAGCCATCTACAGCTGTCCCATAGAAGGTGTCTATGCAGGCCTCATCCTCATCCTCTGTAATATTTTCAACGGGTCCAGTCAGGACAGGAGCGAGCACAAAACATCTCATGCAGTTCATATCAAGTTAGAAAATATAAAGCATGCAATAGAGTAAGGTACATGAAATGCTGAAAGAAGAATGTATATAAAAAACAGTAGAGATTTGATAACTGAAAATATATATATATGATAAGTAAGAACTGTAAGCAACATATGATTTAGAGCACAATATGGTTATGTAAACGGGTTAGGTTATACAATAAAATGGGACTCCTTTGTACGTGGGTGTACAATGGACATATACAATTTCTTATACAATAGGATTGATCACATAACCATTTCTACTCTCCCTCCCCAATCAATACACAAGGATCCAATTCAGTTACGTTACCTTATACAATGGCTTGTACAATGGCTCAATGTGATAATGAGAGTACAATATGCACAATGAGTGTACAATGATAAGTGTATTCAATAAATATAATATGTAAGTGAAACGCACATCACAATATGTATTTAGTAAATACAAGGAGATAACATCTCAGAAGAAGATCCATATAGTACCAATCCGTGATAATGATCGTGTCAGCATCAAGTACAGTAATCTAGAGCAAGAATGTAAATCCAGACAAGTATGAACGGTCAGAGAATGTACTCGCCTGTATCCTGAGTATCTGAAGAATATCTACTGTCAGAGGAGTGGTGTCTGTCTCCTATAGAACAGCACAAGTCACAATATGTCTAAAATGATAATAAGATACAATTTAATGCACTCTACATGAATCTAGGTCAATATAGGCCAAAGTCAACTCTTGGTCAACCCTGGTCAACCAAGGAGTCAAACCTAGGTCAACTATGGTCAAACTAGGTCTAACAAGCCTAAATAGTCTGTCCTAGCTAGAACACACCATACACTAGTCTACAGGGTATTACACGTGTGTATTTCATACACACAAACCACTCAAGGGTACATAGGCTATGTACCTTGGTTATAGGCCATAGGCAATTAGCCAAACACTAGGCCATATCACATATAGGCCTAAACACCATACACTATATTAGGCTATAAACACATTATCTATATAGGCAAATGCCATATCCACTACATATTACCTAATCACATGCATATTTCACATTAGGCTATACCTATATCACATTCTTATTCATATTCACATTACACATAGGCTATTGTACTATCTATTACACACACATTATCACCCTACACATTCACATTTATATTTATCACCTTATACATACACTATGTTAGACATTAGATATATATACATATATGCACACACATAGAGATAGAGAGGGGAACCAGGCATATGTGAGGGTGTGACAGTGAATACATGTGTGTGTGTGTTAGATAGGAATGTGTGTATATGTATTTGAAAGTGTGAGAGTGTGTGTAACAGGATGTGAGGGAAAACCTATGTATAGGCAGAAAACAGTATACCAGGAAGCATTAATGTGTGCGTAGGCATGTAATAGAGTGTGTGTAGAGTGTAATAGGAAAACCTGTTCGACAGGGAACTAAGGGGGTGTCCTGTGTTAAACATTTGAGAGTGTGAGGAAAACAGTTTGTGTGTTGGTATACGATTTTGTGTACAGGTTTTACAACTCAAGTGACAGTGTGCAAGAAATCAAACAGTGTGCAGGAAAGAATAACTCAGTTTCATTCCTAAATTCCAATCCCAGATATGTACAAACATTTTAAACCCATTAAACTCAATTTTCCACATTATCCCAATACCATTTCAGTTAATATTACAAACTAAATCTCAGTTAACATAAATCCTAAAAAAAATCTCAGGAAACCATATAATAGGCAATCATAGTTTTCTCATTTAAATATCTCAGGTTTCACATTCAGTCATTGCATGAGTAAATTAGGAAAATTCTAATTCGAAAACCCAATTACTAGCACAATTCATAATTCAACATGAATCCTTATCACTCAGATACATACAGGGTTAAAAAATATTGTAATTAATCATGGGAAAAATGGTTAAACTCATACTTGAATCTCAGAAATCAGAAATCAACACCTTATATCAGAAAATGGGAAAAGCCTCATTCAAAACCAAATTCTCGAACACTCATCATAATCCAACATTTGTACAATCTAATACATATGTAGGTGAGCCTAAAATTTAACATTTAACAGCAAATCACAAAATCAGAATGCCAGTTAAACTCAGGAAAACAAAATCAATTTGACAGTTCTATAAAATTCCAACAGTTAACATACCCCAAGCCACATTCGAAACCCCATAGCTCAACCTAGATCACGAATAATCATGTACACTATTCCTTAAACATGTAGGTAAGTCTAGTTAACCCTTAACATCATAAAAACATCAGTTTAAATGCAATTTAAAAATTTAGAAAAACTGAAACAGTGAGTATCAGTCGGTATCAGGGAAATTGGGATTCAATGAATTCTACTCTAATTAATCATTAAAATGACAAAACAAAGGTTGGTAACTAGTGTCACATATGTACACGTGTCCTGTGAGTCGTTTCGTATCCAAAAACCACGACACAGACGTGTCCAACACGTTGCAAACACGTAGGGTGCACCCAGTGTTGTACAGTGTCGTGCACGCATGCATTCTAGTGTAGGACACGACACACGACACTTCGTGTCACGTGCACACACCCACGTGGTCGCCTAGGGTAGGGCTACACGTGGGATAGCCTGACACGTGTCCATGACGTGTCTATAGAGGACACGGACACGTGTTCGTGCGTGCCTGTGCACGTGTTCAGTCGCCTGTGTGCGACAGCGCGCGGCCAGTGCGGCCCCGATTTCTCCGCGCACAGACCACGAGACGCTCCCAAATTTTGGAAGCTTGGTGGCAGACATTGCCCCAAGTTTTCTCCAAAATTTTAGGACACGACGTGTCCTGTGTCCAGAGAAATGGACCCCGTGATGCAGGACACGGCCTACGGGCCCGTGCTGCGTGTCCAAATGGAATACACGACACACAAGGACACAAAACACCATGACACCTTCACAAAAGTTAATACTCTCACCTAGACCTACAAATCCATGCAATCACATTTTAAAAATACGAAAATTAATTCCTATGTGGCATTTCTACAAACACCTAGGTATCCTAATGGATACGTGTCCGATACGGACACGAAATGAATCCACCTTGACACGAAACCAAGTCCTACAGCTAGGGGACACCTAGGGCTTCCTAAATATGCAATAAAATCAAGGAAACTATAGGTTTAGGGATCATTTACCTATTGGTGAGCTTTTCAAGAAAAATCCCCTTTCTAGAACTTTTCCTTTGATAGCAAACTCCACCAAATTGCTCCAAAGCTGGAACAAAACTCCATGAACAGCAAGAACACTAGAATTAGGATCTAATGCAATTTGTTTGGATTAAAAAGGAATTAAAATGGATTTACTAGGAATTTCTAAAGATGGGATTTACCTCTTTTTCCAACTTGTGATCTATTTCCAAGAGAGGCTAACCCTAAATGAAGGAGGCATTAAATAGGGGTGGGAAACCCTAGGTTGGCTGCCATGGGTGGGTTTAATTTGGTTTTGGGCCTAAGTCATGGGCCTGTGGCTTAATCACAAGTCTTAAAATTGATAAATCATAAGTCATTGACATAAGCCATAAGTCATGAACTAATTTCACTTAAGTAATCCTTCCTACCTTAAAACTAATTTCTAATGACTAAAAGTATGTTAACTAGAGTTAGACTAGGGTCACCAACTAGGGTTAGTTTCTAGGTTAGTCTACAAAGTCTCAACTAGTCAATACTAACATAACACATAGCAATATTTAATTAATATTAAATTCACACAAATTCTCATAAAATCATAATAAATTCAAATAAATCCTAAAATGACCAAAATACCCTCTAGGCTAAAATGTACTAGTCAAACATCCTAATCACATGGCCAGGCTCTAAGGTTACACTAGTCAAACACCAAAATCATAAGTCATGATTTAAATAGTTTTTAAAAAATGATTAAAAATCACCAAAAATCATATTATCATTTAAATGTCATAATTAAATAAATTAAAATACAAAATTTCAAAATTACCCTCATTTTAGAAACTGGGTGTTACAATTCGAAATCCCTTTTCTTTAGTGCAAAACCTCAACCCCATTCCATGAATCCATCTAACAGTAACTTACACGCATATAACTAAATCTTAACATGACAAATTAGTCATCAAATCGGTTTTAGAAAGAGGAAATAAAAATCAGAATTGAAGGCTGCACTATGTATCAGTTGACAGTGCAAAAGCACCAGTTCAACATTCAAAACCACTTTCGAAATCTAAAACTTAGGACCAGTCAATAACCTACTTTATAATAGTCTAATACATAAGTTCAGATGATTAAATTATGAAAATCAATTATCAAAAAAGTTTGAAACTGGAATAAGTTCATAGTATAAAAAAACTGAAAGCATGAATCAGTCACACATTCACAAATCTGAATTGAAACCTAAACCTAACACAAATCAGTAACCAAGATTTCAGTAACCTAATACACAATATATATGAATAATAAGTCGACTTTAATCAGGAAAAAATAGGTATGAACTCATTTATATTTCGGAAATTAAAAACAGTGTATGACAGTTCAATTAGCAAGCTACACCTCAATCCCATTCCCATTTCGAAATCCTAATTCTCCAATGCAAATCCTAAATCAACATTGCAGCAATCTATCACATATGTAAGTGAATTAACATGGTAATTAAACAGGAAAATCAATTTAGAAACATAAATCTGATTTCAGGAATTTAAAAATGAAACATGTATCAGTTGACATAGGGAAATCGAAATCGAACTATAAAAATATGTTAATAATATAAATTAATGGTTGGTAATCCATCCCACACTCGTGCATGTGTCCTACGAATCATCTCGTGTCCTGGGGAAACAGGACACGACGTGTCTTGGCTCACGAACACCACAGACACGCTGTGCACAGATTGCGTCGTGCACGCGTGCACGTGTGTCCAGTGCACGACACAGGCCACGTGGTGACACTTGGCCGTGCACACGTGTACGCTCGGGGTAGGGCTAGGGTTTCATCACCTTGTACCGTGTCGAGGTCGTGTCGTGTCAAAGTTCTAAAGCCGTGTCATTGGCTAGAACCCAGGCGTGCACAGCGCGCATGCGCGGCCAGTGCGGCCAGTGCGAGGAGGAGAACTCCTCGCACACTGCACCATATGGCCCCAAATTTTGGGAGAGCCATATCAGTCAGTGCCCTGACATTCTCCTAAAATTTAGCGTGTCCTCGTGTCCGATATAAGAAGAAATCGAGCCCATGATGCAGGACAGTACACTCGTGTCGTGCACGCGTGTCCAATAGCAAAAACGGACACAAAATGACACCAAAATACCTAACATCCTTCACAAAAATTAATGTACATCCTTAGATCTACAAACTCATGTAATTACATTTTCAAAAATCGAAAATAAATTCCTAAGGGGCATTCTATCAAACACCTACACTTACACATTAACACGTGCCCGATACGGACACCAAACGGACACGAAATTGGCTCAAACTCCAGGGACAGCTAGGGGACTCCTAGATCTAGTCCTAAATGCAAAGAAAACAGAAATTTAAATCAATTTGAGGACTTTTACCTATAGGTGCAAATTGCAAGGAAAAGCTTCAAATGGGGGATTCTTCCTTGCTAGCCAAATGCTCCCAAATTGTCCCAAAGCTGGGATTAAATCCCAAAATTAGAAAATAGGAGAGTATTAGGTTCTAATGCAAGAAACTAGGATTAAAAAAGAATTAAAATGGATTTATGGAGATTTTTGGAAGGGGGACAATACCTCTTTTTTTCAATGTGTTGAAATAATAAAAGAAGAGGCAAGCCCTAATGAATAAGTGTTTATATAGGGTGGGGATCCCTATGTGGCTGGTCACTTAGGGTTTGGTTAGGGTTAGGGCTTCTAGTTATGGGCCATGGGCTAAGTTATGATCAATAAAATCATTAAGCCATAAGTCATTTCATGAAACCACAAGCCATGACTTAAATTCACTAAACCAAATTCTCTCATTCTAAAACTAATCTCTAATGACTAAAATGAGTTAACTCAAGCTAGACTAGGATCACCATGGCTAGGGTTAGCTTCTAGGCTAGTCCACTAAGCCTCAACAAGTCAAGGTCAAACTAGAAATCACCAATTCAATAAATCATCAAATAATTCAAATAAGTCAAAATGACCAAATTATCCCCAGGCTAAAAATGATGATTAAATATCTTAATGACATGGTTAGGCTCTAGGTCATGCAGTCACAAGGATTTCACTGGCAGCACATCAAAATCACAAGTCATGACTTAAAACAGTCTTTAAATAGTTTAAAAATGATTAAAAATTACCAAAAATCATAATGTGAAATAAATATCAATAGATAATAATATAATTACAAAATTTTAAAATTACCCTCATCTGGAAAACTGGGTGTTACAATCCTACCCCCCTTAGAAAAATTTTGTCCTCGAAATTAAGATGACCGTACCCCTACTAGGTCAACCCCCAATCAATCAAAGTCGAAGCAACACAATCCTACTGGTCGTGATTCCACAGTCTCGAACAGGGTAGCTACACTATCTAGCAATCACAAGCAGTATCCTGGCAGGTACTAAGGGTAATCACACATGAAAGTGGGGAGAAAGAACAAGAAGGTTAAATCTGCTAATCCATCACCTGCAACGTCAGTCTCCTCGGCTGCCATCGCAAAAGCTCCACCCCTCTGGTGCTGAGCTACAGGTAGCCTAGCCCCCACAAAAGGAGGTGCAATGGGACAATCTATCTTCTGGTGGGCAGCTGACCCACAGAAATAGCAAACCTTCAACCTCTTCCTGCACTGCTCCCAGATGTGTCCCGACTTCTTACAGTAGGAACAATTGATCATCGTCGGGTCCTGACCCCGATACTGATGCTGCACCTGCTGAACTCCCACTGGTGCCTGTGTCTACTGAATCTGCACATGAGGGCTCTTGGCCTGGCCTCCGCTGCTGCTGGTACAGTAAGCGTCCCGTCCCCTCTTGAGCCTCAGCTCAAGATCGTCCTCAGCCAATAAAGCTCCCGTCAAAATCTCCTCGAAAGTGGCATCCCTGTTGCCCTTGGTCAAGGACTTGACTTCCTCGACCAGACCCTTTCGGAACCTCTGGGCCTTTGCCGTCTCGCTCAAGTCCTCTACGAATCTGCCGAGGCGGCCGAACTCCCCAGCGTACTCCTCTACTGACAGGCTCCCCTGAACTAAGCTCTCAAACTGGGACTCCAAGGCTCGAAGCGCTGCATTTGGAAAGAACTTCTTCTTGAAGAAGCCCTTGAACTCCTCCCAGGTCTGTCCAGCTACCCCCACCCTGGGGTCTGACTGATACCAGGTGCGAGCAAGATCTCGCATACGGCTAGCTGCTGTCCCTATCTGGAGATCTGCCGGTATCCGGGCCAAGCGGAAGATCTCCTCTATATGCTTGATCCACTCGTCAGCATATAAAATCCCCTCCGTCCCCATAAAGTCTCTGGGGCTCATCTTCTGGAACTGCTCTATCCCAGGTGTCTTCGGCTGCTGGACTGCTGGTCGAGCTGCGACTGTCGTAAGGGCTAACTCCATGCTCCTGGCCTGCCGGTCCTGCTGCACCTCCATAAACTGCTGAAAGTAGGCAAACATCTGTGCCGCGTCCACGTATCCTGTAGGCGGCGGCTGCTGGAAGGGCACCTCTCGGATGACTGGGTCCTGCCTCCGAACTGGTGGAGGCATACCCCCTGCTGCTGGTGGAGGGGCTCCTCCGAACGCAGCTGAAACGCCTACCCCAGCTGGCATGACTGGGGCTGCGGTACCAGGAGCTGGCTGCTGAGTATGAGAGGTGGCAGACCTCTCATCGGCGTCCCCCTGGCCCTGGCGATGTAATCTTGTCTCAATCATCCTGGAGACAGATCAAACAAGGAATCAATACTGAGATAGAAGCGATAAATCAAGGGAGGACAGTAAATTTTTAAGGAAGACAAATCAGCAAGATGTATAGATGGCATGAATTGAAGTAGAATTTTTTCCTAACTGTGATTGAGTGCCTCTCCGTTAAAGCCTATCTCTCAATCCTATCGCAGGCTCGCAGCAGTACAACTAAGTCGCCGTACTACCACGATATCGTACTAATGCGACTCTCGACCTGCATGGGCCACCACTAAAAACGTGTCATAACCCGCACCCACTGTGAGGGTACGAGCGCGTAACAACGCCCAACCTACGTCGTAGTGTCGGCGGTAGAACGATGTTCTAGGTCACTATCTAACCAACCAACCACGCAATTATATAATGTACTTGTCAAAATATCAACTCCGAACGGAGGACAAGTATAGATATAATGTAATCTCAATCACAGTCTAAGCACGATATGATAGCACAGAAGATCATAACTAAGACTAAATAACAGAAATAAAACCAACAACTAAATAATATAATTTGACAATCTCAACTACATAACTCAACTTATATACAACTCCATTTCTAAAACATGAAAGCTAAACAAAACAACTAGCTAATCTCCCGATCACTCCTGAGTGTCGGGGCCATAGGTAGCTAAGCCATCTCCTGGCCCGTAATATATAGGGCATGTGTCCTCAGGACAATCATCTGTAAAATTTATAACAGGTCCAGTCAGGACAGGAACGAGTACAACTCATCAAGAAAACCCAAGTAAATGATAGAGAACTATAAAGCAGTTATAGACAGTTGTATTGATGAATATGGCAGTTTATATTCAGGTGATGGTAAGAAAGACAGATAAGTGCAAGGAAAGTAAGTAACTAAACAAGAGGAGAATCATGGCAATAAAGACTGTAAAAAATAGAACTAGCTGAACCAGGGTAATATGATATAAGTCCAGACAGTAAATGTATACGAGTGTAACTCTAATGTAAGTCCAGTACAAAACGAATCTAATACAAGATGAATCCAGTACGGGACGATTCCAGTCATAGTGATCAATGATTCCAGGGTGAGTCCAGCCTATACTCTAGCAGTGTGTTTTAAAATACCGAGATCGACATGTAAACGGCTATAGGTAATCCGGCACATCACATACCTGGCCGGGTGTGAGATGGCTATCATTCCAGTTTGATTCCAGCATAGGGGTGATTCCAGAATTGGGGTATGTCTACATATCTTACTCTAGTATTTCCCCTCCCAGCAAGTGAATCCAGAAATCTGACACAATGATTCAAGATGAGTCCAGCCAGAATATGATGATACCAGTAAATGATTCCAGAATGATTCCAGTAATAGAGGCCAGACAATAAATGTGTGTCGTATACATGAATCCAGAATATCCATACGTGTTGTAACAGAGAATCACATACAACTAACTAGAACTGAAATACAGTAATTGACAAGTAAATGAGAGAACTATCAGAGAATGTACTCGCCTGATACTCTGAAAAGAGTAGTGTAATATCAGATGTCTGCACCGGAGTCACAATGTCCTAAATAGAGCAGTACAGGTTATAATATGTTTAAAATAAGATAAGTGAAGTCTACGATGCAATCTACATGATTTCTAGGTCAATCTAGGTCAAAGTCAACTCTAAGTCAAACCTGGTCAACTGTCTAGGTCAAACTAGGCCCAAGTCAAACTTGGTCAACTCTGGGTCAACCCAAGTCAACTACACTAGTGAAACTAGGTCAATTGGTCACATCTAGACTCAATGTTGACTTTTGGTCAACTCCAGTCAATTCTGAAATATTGGGTCAAACCCTGGTCAACACTCTAGTCCAAAAAGTCTCACTAGACCTAACCAGCCTATTCTAGCAAGCACACACAATTTCTAGGCTATACAAGCCAACCACACTCCTACACTGGCATTCAAGCCATACACACAGGCTGTATCACATAGGGATACACCACAGGCTATGTGCCCATAGGCTATATCATATATTCCACACATATCACATATCAAACTATATCTAATTTAATATAATTAACACACATATGCACATATAGGCTACATATATATATACACATATATATATACCTAGGGTGATAGGGAGAGGTTACATGTGAGGATGTTTGTGTACATGTGTGTGTGTGATACATTGGGTGTGTGTGATAGAAATCTCAAGAAAAGAACCTAATATAATGTGTAGTGTAATGTGTCAAGTGGCTCTAGAGTGTATCATGTGATATAGTGTGTGGGTGTATTTTGAGTCAATAGTGGCAGTAAAAAAATTAGTGAGTGTCAATGCATAGCTAAGTGTTATAGGAACATTAGAGTGTGTGGGACATTAGGAAAACAGTGAACAACTCAAGTATATGCAATGACTGTAAAGGAACATGGCAATGGCATTTTCAAAACAGTTAATTCAAAGTCCCAAACATCCATTGGAACCCATTCATCCCATTAAAACCAAATTCGAATTTCCACGGCTAATAGTTGAACTAAAAGGTGCACCTAAACTTAACATGTAATTTGAACATCAAATTAGTTTAGAATAGAAAATTTAACTCAAAATTAAGTCTCAGGACTGTGTATCAGTCCAGTCCCATTGGACATCCCCAACCCACATTCGAAATCCCTTTTCTTTAGTGCAAAACCTCAACCCCATTCCATGAATCCATCTAACAGTAACTTACACACGTATAACTAAATCTTAACATGACAAATTAGTCATCAAATCGGTTTTAGAAAGGGGAAATAAAAATTAGAATTGAAGGCTGCACTATGTATCAGTTGACAATACAAAAGCACCAGTTCAACATTCAAAACCACTTTCAAAATCTAAAACCAAGGACCAGTCAATAACCTACTTTATAATAGTCTAATACATAAGTTCAGATGATTAAATCATGAAAATCAATTATCAAAATAGTTTGAAACTGGAATAAGTTCAGAGTATAAAAAAACTGAAAGCATGAATCAGTCACACATTCACAAATCTGAATTGAAACCTAAACCTAACACAAATCAGAAACCAAGATTTCAGTAACCTAATACACAATATATATGAATAATAAGTCGACTTTAATCAGGGAAAAATAGGTATGAACTCATTTATATTTCGGAAATTAAAAACAGTGCATGACAGTTCAATTAGCAAGCTACACCTCAATCCCATTCCCATTTCGAAATCCCAATTCTCCAATGCAAATCCTAAATCAACATTGCAGTAATCTATCACATATGTAAGTGAATTAACATGGCAATTAAACATGAAAATCAATTTAGAAACAGAAATCTGATTTCAGGAATTTAAAACTGAAACGTGTATCAGTTGACATAGGGAAATCGAAATTGAACTATAAAAACATGTTAATAATACAAATTAATGGTTGGTAATCCAACCCACACTCGTGCACGTGTCCTACGAATCATCTCGTATCCTGGGGAAACAGGACACGACGTGTCTTGGCTCACGAACACCACAGACACGCTGTGCACAGGTTGCGTCGTGCACGCGTACACGTGTGTCCAGTGCACGACACAGGCCACATGGTGACACATGGCCGTGTACACGTGTATGCCAGGGGTAGGGCTAGGGTTTCATCACCCTGTACCGTATCGAGGTCGTGTCGTGTCAGAGTTCTAAAGCCGTGTCAGTGGCTAGAACTCAGGCGTGCACAGCGCGCGCGGCCAGTGCGAGGAGGAGAACTCCTCGCACACTGCACCATACGGCCCTAAATTTTGGGAGAGCCATGTCAGTCAGTGCGCTGACATTCTTCCAAAATTTGGCGTGTCCTCGTGTCCGGTACAAGAAGAAATCGAGCCCGTGATGCAGGACAGTGCACTCGTGTCGTGCACGCGTGTCCAACAACAAAAACGGACACAAAACGACACCAAAATACCTAACATCCTTCACAAAAATTAATGTACATCCTTAGATCTACAAACTCATGTAATTACATTTTCAAAAAATCGAAAATAAATGCCTAAGGGGTATTCTATTAAACACCTACACTTACACATTGACACGTGCCCGATACGGACACCAAATAGACCCGAAATTGGCTCGAACTCCAGGGACAGCTAGGGGACTCCTAGATCTAGTCCTAAATGCAAAGAAAATAGAAATTTAAATCAATTTAAGGAGTTTTACCTATAGGTACAAATTGCAAGGAAAAACTTCAAATGGGGGATTCTTCCTTGCCAGCCAAATGCTCCCAAATTGTCCCAAAGCTAGGATTAAACCCCAAAATCAGAAAATAGGAGAGTATTAGGTTCTAATGCAAGAAACTAGGATTAAAAAGGAATTAAAATGGATTTATGGGGATTTTTGGAAGGGGGACAATACCTCTCTTTTCCAATGTGTTGAAATAATAAAAGAAGAGGCAAGCCCTAATGAATAAGTGTTTATATAGGGTTGGGATCTCTATGTGGCTGGTCACTTAGGGTTTGGTTAGGGTTAGGGCTTCTAGTTATGGGCCATGGGCCAAGTCATGATCAATAAAATTATTAAGCCATAAGTCATTTCATGAAACCACAAGCCATGACTTAAATTCACTAAACCAAATCCCCTCATTCTAAAACTAATCTCTAATGACTAAAATGAGTTAACTCAAGCTAGACTAGGGTCACCATGGCTAGGGTTAGCTTCTAGGCTAGTCCACTAAGCCTCAACAAGTCAAGGTCAAACTAGAAATCACCAATTCAATAAATCATCAAATAATTCAAATAAGTCAAAATAACCAAATTATCCCTAGGCTAAAAATAATGATTAAATATCCTAATGATATGGTTAGGCTTTAGGTCATGCAGTCACTAGGATTTCACTGGCAGCACATCAAAATCACAAGTCATGACTTAAAACAGTCTTTAAATAGTTTAAAAATGATTAAAAATTACCAAAAATCATAATGTGAAATAAATATCAATAGATAATAATATAATTACAAAATTTCAAAATTATCCTCATCTGGAAAACTAGGTGTTACAGTTGTAACCTGGCTCCCGGAGCAGTTCTGTGTCCCCTCTTCGTTTATTGTCTTCACTGTACTAATAGTATTTGAGACGGGTTTCTATTCAGGTGAAGGGCTGCAACTCCGGTCCTTGTTTGGTTTAAGGATTGTGACCTGGCTACTTGAATGGTTTCCTCATACTCAATTTACTGTTGTTATCTCTATTATTATCAGTTCTTTATTTATTACTTTTAATATTCTATTGTGATATGCTGGTTTTAGTTCATAAGCGAAGCCTCCTTTGTGGCACTTGCTCTTTTTGGGGTCTGACCCTGCTGGTTTTGTGTAACCAGATATCAGAGCAGCACCAGAGGATCCACCTGTCTTCTAGCCAGATGGTGACCACCAGGCGTAACCCTGGCAATGAGTGAGTTTCTTTTTGTCCTTCCACTTTATTGTAAAAATTATTCTTTTGAGACGTTTAGCCGGCGAGCACGTGTTAGCTCGTATTGCACCTTTATTTACCGTTCGCTTATGGGCTGTAACATGATTGACAGATCCTAGGGTTGATCATGTATGACTGAACTCTTGCTAGTCTTGACATTTTATACGACTAGCTTCATGATCATCCAATATGTAATGTATGGGACGCCTTGCTATTATATATTGGTGCTCTGACATCTTGTAACTATTATTGATTGCTTGAGATTGAGACAATAGGCTGGTTCATGACCATAGGAGACTGTTGGCTTGTAGTTAAACCCTCATGTATCTAGACAGCCGTGACCGTATAGCGAGGTAGGTTGCACTTCAATATGCGTAGCTGGCTATGTACGCCCCCACTCTCTAATATTCTGGTTCTTGGGCGTTACATAGTTTAAGTGGTGGCCCATGCAGGTCTTGTAAATCAAGATATATAAGGGTTTACCGAATAGAAATCTCAATCAGCACTCGCCCTTGATTTCTACTTGTATCTTCTGAATCCCTGTAATCTTGACCTGATCACATGCTTGTATCGTTGATCTGTCATGGTCCTTCCTTATTATTTCCTATGTCGTCTTCTTCAGCGGCATTGTTCCTGGACCTGCCGATCATCAAGGCGGAGCACCTCCCGTGGACCAGCAGCAACCCGGAGATCAAGCCCAACATTCAGGAGTAGCCTCCAGAGTCATGCCTACTGGAGGAGAGCCACCAGTTCAGCCCGTCCAGCCTGCAGAGCCTGATGATAGCACTTTGGTGGGTCTCATCAGGTCACTATTAGCCTCCCAGGATCGTCGAGGAGATGCCTTGTACCAGGCAGTGGCAGATGCTTTGACCAGAGGACGTCATCAGGGTAATAGCGCGGCCAACAGCTTCAAGCGCTTGAACCCTCCCTTCTTCGACGGCAGTGAAGATGCGATCGCTGCAGATGCATGGCTTCAGGACACAAAGGTAATTCTAGAAGCAGCCAGGACTCCAGAGAACGAGAAGGTGGCCGTGGTGCGCCTAAAGCTATTGGATCTTGCCCGCAGCTGGTGGGCGGCACAGGCCGTTGGATTAGTGGCCCCTATTGCCTGGGCAGTATTCAGGGAGAGATTCCAGACCAAGTATTTTGATGCTGTAGCTCGGTATGATCTACAGACGAGGTTCACCAATCTGAAGTAGATGGGCAGGACGGTCGATGGATGTGCGACCGAGTTCTCCAGACTTAGTCAGTTTGCTCCCACCTTGGTGGCGATCGAGTTCGATAGAGCCCAGCGGTTCCAGCAGGGGCTCCACCTAGAGATTTTGTTGGCGGTGGAGCAGTTTGAGCATCAGACCTTTGATGCAGTACTGAGGGCAGCCCGGAGGCATAAATATACCTCCTAGAGGATCGTAGATAGGACCGGAGGTCGGAAGCGATCCCATAGCCAGATGAACCAGTCGTCAGCCCCAGCCCCGGTAGCCAGGGCTTTGACCATTGGAGCTCCGAGGCGGGCGGCCTCAGTGACGCCGGTTCAGCATTCCACCCCGACACACCCTCAGCAGCAGAAGCAGAAGCAGTCTTCCGCAGTGGAATGTTCATACTGCGGGAAGCCAGGGCATGTGGTATCAGAGTGTCGCAGAGCACAGGGTTTGTGCTTGGTTTGTGGTGCCCCGGACCACAGGGTTGGGAACTGTCCGAACAGGGGAGTTCATCGGCCTTCTCTAGTCCTTCAGTTAGAGGACCAGCACCAGTCCAGCAGCAGAAGCAGCTGCAGTACCCATTTCCGAGGCCATTGCCGATGCAGGCCCAGGCATTCCAACAGCAGAGACCGCAGCAGTATGCCCAAGCCCAAGCCCTGATCCAGAGCAGGCAGAGGAATTTTCAGCAGAGGGGACCCGTACCCAGAGGGCATGGTCAAGTGCTGGCCTTGACCATGGGAGAGGAAGGAATAGCACCCGGTGAGGTAGTGGCAGGTACTATTCTCATCAACACCTTTCCAAATTCAGTATTATTTGATTCTGGTGTCTCGCATTCATTTATGTCTGCACGATTCGCGACACGGATAGGACTGGAGCCCGACTCATTATCAGTAAGGCTCAATATACTTACTGGTAACGGTCTAGTGGGAGTAGATAGAGTATTTTCCCCGTGTCGGGTCGTAGTTAGCGGTAGAGAGTTTCTCGCTAGGTTGATAGAATTCCCGATGGCCGATTATGATATGGTCTTAGGGATGGATTGGTTGAGGGACCAGTATGCCAGGATAGATTGCCATATTGGCAGGGTTATTTTTAGCATACCAGGCAAGCCAGACTTTTCCTTTTTCTGAGACGAAGTTAAAACTTCTCCTCCCGTATTGCGGATGGCAGTAGCAGCAGTACAGTTACCCCGGATCGTCGAAGAGTTTTCAGATGTTTTCCCAGAAGAGCTTCTAGGAATGCCGCCAGAGCGAGAGATCGACTTTACCATAGACTTGATCCCTGGGACCGTACCTGTGTCAGAGAGAGTCTACAGGATGGTGCCGTCAGAATTGGAAATATTGTACAAAATGATTGAAGAACTCAGGACCAAGGGATTCATTCGTGCTAGTGGATCGCCTTGGGGAGCCCCGATGCTTCTTGTAAAAAAGAAGGATGGTACGTCCAGATTATGTGTTGACTATCATACCTTGAACTTAGTGACAATCAAGAACAGATATCCTCTCCCAAGGATAACTGACTTGTTTGATCAACTCAGAGGAGCAGCAGTATTCTTGAAGATAGATTTACGGTCAGGATACCACCAGATCAGAGTCAGAGAGCAGGACATCCCGAAGACGGCATTCAGATCTAGATATGGGCATTAGGAGTTTCTTGTTATGCCATTTGGAGCAACCAATACACCGACTGTATTCATGGACCTCATGAATCGCATCTTCATGCCTTATTTGGATCAGTTCGTGATTGTGTTCATAGACGACATCCTGGTCTATAGCAAGAGTGAAGTGGAGCATGAGCAGCATCTCAGAGTTGTCCTCCAGATTCTCCAAGAGCACCAGTTATATGCCAAGCTCAGTAAATACGAGTTCTGGCTTGATCGTATTTCATATTTGGGTCATATCATCACCAGCGGAGGAGTAAAAGTGGATCCCCAGAAGATCGTGGCTATTGAGATGTGACCAGTACCTAGCACAGTTGCAGAAGTTTGCAGTTTTCTTGGATTGGCCGGCTACTATCGGCGATTCGTTTCGGACTTCGCTCGGATTTCAGTACCACTGACGCAGTTAACCCGCAAAGATGCACAGTTTGATTGGACAGCAGAATGTCAGGATTCTTTTAAGAAGTTGAAGCGAGGCTTGATGACGATACCCATTCTCACACTTCCAGATGGGACCGGAGGATTTTCAGTGTACTGTGATACTTCAGGCAGAGGTTTAGGATGTATTTTGATGCAGCATGGGAAGGTAATAGCTTATGCGTCACGACAACTTCGTGACCATGAGAGGAATTACCCGACCTACGACTTGGAACTGGCAGCAGTAACGTTAGCACTCAAGCTTTGGAGACACTACTTGTATGGAGATAGGGTAGAGATTTTCACCGACCATAAGAGCCTGAAGTATGTGTTCACTCAGAAGGATCTTAACATGCGTCAGAAAAGATGGCTAGAGTTGCATGTGGATTATGATGTCAACCTGCAGTATCATTCTGGGAAAGCCAATGTTGTTGCAGATGCATTGAGCAGGAGAGCCGGAGTCTATTTTCTGATAGCGCAACCAGAATTGTTAGCAGATCTTCAGAAGATGGGTATAGAAGTTGTCCTTCCTACTAGTGTGGCATTGATGGCCAGCATGCAAGTTCAGTCCAGTATAGTTGAGAGAATCAAGATAGTTCAGTCATCAGATTCTAAGCTTCAGCGGCTTAGGACAGAATGTGTAGCAGGGCGAAGACCAGAATTATGTATTCATGAAGACGGTACACTTCGACATGGTAAGCGTCTTTGTGTACCCAGTAGAGATATCAGACAGGAAGTCATGACCGAAGCTCACAGTTCTCAGTATTCGATTCACCCCGGTGGCACGAAGATGTACCAAGATATCCGTTAGCACTTTTGGTGGAATGGCATGAAGAGGGAGATAGCTCGGTTTGTCTCTCGGTATTTGGTTTGCCAATAAGTCAAGGCTGAACATCAGAGGCCAGCTGAACTTCTTCAGCCCTTGCCAATTCCAGAATGGAAGTGAGAGCATATAATCATAGATTTAGTGACTGGATTACCTCGATCCCCGACTAGTAGAGATGCTATTTTGGTTATAGTTGACAGGCTCACGAAGGTGGCTCACTTTCTCCCATTCAGAGTTGGTCAGTCGACGGCTCAGCTAGCAGAGATGTACCTCAGGCAGATAGTCAGACTTCATGGAGTGCCGGTCAGTATCACCTCGGACAGAGATTCGAGATTCATGTCGCACTTTTGGCGTAGTCTGCAAGAGTGTTTGGGAACTCACCTCCAGTTCAGCTCAGCTTATCACCCACAGACAGATGGTCAGTCGGAACGCACGATCCAGACTCTTGAGGATATGTTGAGATCTTATATGCTCGACTTCGGCGGTTCGTAGGAAGATCACCTGTACCTGGTGGAGTTCTCGTACGACAATAGTTTTCAAGCTAGCATCCAGATGGCACCGTTCGAGGCACTGTATGGTAGAAAGTGCATATCCCCACTAGCATGGGACGATGTTAGAGAAAGACAGATGCTTGGTCCCGAGTTGATCACTCAGACAGTTGAGGTGGTCAGGAGAGTTAGAGATCATCTTCGCGTTGCACAAGATCGCCAACGCCATTGGGCCAATTTTCATCGGCGTCCCCTTGAATTTTCTGTCGACGACCATGTATTCCTTAGGATCTCGCCTAACCGTGGCGTCATTCGTTTCGGCGTACGGAGAAAGCTTAGTCCTAGGTATATAGGGCTGTTCGATATCCTGGAGCGAGTAGAAGATGTGTCCTATCGTCTCGCTCTTCCGCCGTCTTTGAGTGAGGTGCATGATGTGTTCCATGTATCCCAACTACGACGGTATATCCCGGACCCGAGCCATATCCTGGATCATTCAAAATTGGTTGTTGGTACCAACCTTTCGTATGAGGAAAGGCCCGTTTCCATATTGGACCGGAGAGAGAAGATACTCAAGAACAAGACTATCAAGTTAGTCCGAGTTGCTTGGGGTCATCACTCTTTGGGTGAGTCAACGTGGGAGCGTGAGGATGATATCCGATCGTGATATTCTGACCTGTTTGACTCGTGAGGTATAATATCCTTCTTATGCCTCTTGCCTTCGATTCCTTGCTTGCATGAATAATTGTTTGATTGTCAGACTAGTATAGCTTGCCTGTGATTAGTATAGCTTGTCCTTGCATCTCTAGCCTCTTGATTAAATTCTGAGGACATAATTCTTTTAAGGTGGGTAGAGTTGTGATGACCATAGTTCGTATTACGTATTTTGGGATACGTGTACGTATCTGACTCGTATTGCATGTCTCCTAGCTTGGTTCGGCTTGTTTGGGTTGGCTTGGTTCGGCTTGGGTTGCTTATTGGTTTATCATGAACCAAGGGAAGAACCCTTACCTACCACCACCATCCCCATTTATTAACCCAACACTCTTTCTCTCTCCTCATTCACTCTTCTTCTTCCTCACCATTACTCTCCACCTACACCCAAGAGCCCTAGGCAAGTGCAACTTGCTTTATGATGGATCTCAAGTTTTATTGTTTCATTCTCTTCTTTACATGACTATAAGCCTCTTTAGAACTTGGAGTTTTTAATTTTTATGGATAGATTCTTCTATATCTACGTTATAACTTAGGGTTTCATGAGTTCATGGAGTTTTTCTTGGTTTCGATCTACTAAAACATGTTATTTTCGAAAACTAATAGTTCCATGAGCAAGAGCACGAAATTTTGTATGAATTTGGTTTTTGATTCACCTCATTTCGAGTTAAAATGAAGTTTTTATGGCCAAAACAAATTTTCTGAATTTTTCATGTCGGCTGAGTAAGATTTTACGCAGGGAACCCTGAAATTGCGTATTTTATGCTGAATGGCATCTAGAATGTAAGATTTTACACAGGGAACCCTGAAATTGCGTATTTTACGCTGGATGGCATCCAGAATGTAAGATTTTACGTAGGGAACCCTAAAATTGCGTATTTCACGCTGGATGGTACCTAGAATGTGAAATTTTACGCTGGAACTCTCCCCTTTTGCGTATTTTACGCATGATTAAATTTTTGGCATAAAAAGTGCACAGAATGACTGTTTTTGCCTAGTTTAGCTATTTTCTAGCCAGAATTTCGAAAAACTTAAAACATAAAAGTTTTAGATCTTTGTCTTGCCTTTCTGAATATCTCTGGAGCACCTCATTTTGAGTTCGTATGTAGAAGTTATGCCCCGTCTCCCCTGAGCCGCATGATTTCTCCACAACTCTTGCACCCTGTTTATATTTAGTTATTGCATATACGCTTATACCAGGTTAAATGTTAATTTTGAATATGTTCCATGACATAATGGTGACCAGTTGTGGTGCACTTTTGACAAATGACATGACATGATAGTGGCCCATCGTGGTGCACTATTGACAGTGAATTTGATATTATATATATATATATATCTCGAATGCTGTTGCGACGGCTAGCATGTCATGACAGAATTGAATGACCTGGACACCGTGGGCAATTGCGTTTGTACAAATAAACCAGTACTGTCTTGTATCATGTCTAGGATAGGGATCCCTGAGTACCACGGTCAGGGATACCTACAGTAATTGACTAAGGCTAATAAACTAGAATAATTCAGTAGACATAAAGAGATTCTCAGCTACAGGCAATCCCGTTATCTGGGCGCATTAAGTGGACTTGTAGCCTACCGACGAGTATGGCACATTTCCAGCACATAGTCACGTGTTGCATTCTTCATAAACGGACATTCGACCTGGATAACCGGATGGTCTGCAGGGCTTGTGGCTGTTGGGATAATCTCATTGCATCTTGCTAATAACTAGGCCTGTGATAACCCTAGTTAGTTAAAAGTATCAAGCCATACTCTTGATTGGCCGTGATTGATTGGATGGAGTTTATTCCAGCTTAGTCTTATCCTGATCCTGTACAAGATTGTGACATGACATGCTTATTGATGCTTGTCTTAACAATAACGATCGGGGGTCCAGTTCTGTTCAGGCGAAGGGTTACAACCCCGGTCCTTGTTTGGTTTAAGGGTTGTAACTGGCTCCCGGAGCAGTTCTGTGTCATCTCTTCGTTTATTGTCTTATTGCAACCCCATGCCATGTTCGTCATGTTTAACCTTACCTTAATACCATAATTATTTATACTGGCCTTAGCGATAAAGATCGGAGGTCCAGTTCTGTTCAGGCGAAGGGTTATAACCCCGGTCCTTGTTTGGTTTAAGGGTTGTAACCTGGCTCCCGGAGCAGTTCTGTGTCCCCTCTTCGTTTATTGTCTTCACTGTACCAATAGTATTTGAGACGGATTTCTATTCAGGTGATGGGCTGTAACCCCAGTCCTTGTTTGGTTTAAGGGTTGTGACCTGGCTACTTGAATGGTTTCCACGTACTCAGTTTACTGTTGTTATCTCTATTATTATCATTTCTTTATTTATTACCTTTAATATTCTATTATGATATGCTGGTTTTAGTTCCTAAGCGAAGCCTCCTTTGTGGCACTTGCTCTTTCTGGGGTCTGACCCAGCGGTTTTGTGTGGCCAGATATCGAAGCAGTACCAGAGGATCCACCTGTCTTCCAGCCAGATAGTGACCATCAGGCGTAACCCTGGCAACAAGTAGGTTTTTTTTTGTCCTTCCACTTTATTATAAAAATTATTCTTTTGAGGCGTTTAGCCGGCGAGCACGTGTTAGCTCGTATTGCACCTTTATTTACCGTCCGCCTACGGGCTCTAACATGATTGACAGATCCTAGAGTTGATCATGTATGACTGAACTCTTGCTAGTCTTGACATTTTGTACGACTAGCTTCATGATCATCCAATATGTAATGTATGGGATATCTTACAATTATATATTGGTGCTCTAACATCTTGTAACTATTATTAATTGCTTGAGATTGAGACAATAGGCTGGTTCATGACCATAGAAGAATGTTGGCTTGTAGTTAAACACTCATGTATCTAGACAGCCGTGACCGTATAGCAAGGTGGGTTGCACTTCAATATGCGTAGCTGGCTATGTACGCCTCCGCTCTCCAGTATTCTGGTTCTGGGCGTTACATATGGACTAACAAGATATCCCAATAACTGGACAATAATGAAATGATTGATCAATCAAAGAGGGAATGAAGTACAACATGACTGAATTAATTATATAGGAATGATACTAAGGAATATGGACTGAACATTTGAGGATTTAGACAATGTGGGATATGTGAATGCATGATGCAATAGAGACAGTGGCTAACTAGTCGACCAAGGGTGTGTAGTGTGCTATGGAGTGCAAAGAAAATAAGGTTTCAAAGTATGTGAACATGCACAGGCAGAAGGGGGTTCTCGACTGTAAAAATGGAAACTTGTGGGTCATGCCATGGCTCGACTAAGCCATGGCTCACTGCCTAAAGCTAAGGACCTAAGGTCAGACATCTCTCCTACCATATAGAGTCATTAGGAAGTGAATTGGTCTATTAGAAGTTAAGAACTCGACCCTAGGTAGCAGGGGAAGCTACTGTACAGTGCACACAGACAGTCGAGTGTCCCCGTGTCCAATTTCATACATCAAATCACCCCGAATCCACCTCATTCCTAAATACATGTAATCTACACCTAATTAGCTACCAAACTCGTAGCCATGATGGCACTAGCCTAACCAGGGGAGGTCCCTTACTGCTGTCTATGCTCCCACTGCACAGACCACACATGAACATTCACTACTCTCTCATACACTAATGAACACTCATATATAGACACTTAAACACACACCCTACATGTACAATTCAGTGAACATCATTCCTCATACTGGTGACTAGGGCACACATGGCTATGGTCGAGCCATGATACTAGTCATTAGCCAAGCTTACTGCAGTATGATACCTATCCTTTTTTTCACACACACTCTAAAATTCTGATGTAAAACATTCCATAACAGACCACATTGGCCACATCCATCTGTCTACTTATTTTTCCTGCTCCCTGATGTACTTAGCAGTAAAATCACTTGCCCGACCCCCTCTCGAGATACACACACACACACACACACGCTGATACAAGCTCCTATCTAACACATATCTATTTAACTCACTGACCATACCTCTTTACTGATACACTCTTACATCCATATCCATACAATACCTACATCAACAAATACAAATGCCCACTTAAGACACTCACAGTGATCACTGCTACTGCAATAACTGGACACTCACTGTGAGCACAAAATGGCTCATTACCAACACCACACATACTCATATTCATATTCATACCCAAAACTATATATATATATATATATATATATATATATATATATATATATATATATATATATATATATATATATATATATATACAATACTTAGAAATCATATAGATGTCTATCAAATGGATAACCAAGCCATATCCAAGCCAACAACTCTAAAAACAGGACCTACATCCTCATTGTGACATTTCCACAAACACTTATGGGGTCAAATTCGTAGTTTCTCTAAAATGAACACAAAAGTCCATGAAACTATCCCAATGGGATTCGTTAGGACCTCAATCTACTCCCTATGAGTCATGGGATGGGTCTCCTATATGAATACGTGAAATTTAACCATAGAAATGCAAGTTTAGAGGGTTATACCTATGTAGGAAGAAGCCCTCACAAATCTCCACGAAATTGGGAAAGACGGATGGAGAAGGAGCCTTCAAACCCTTGCTAGAGCCTTCTCCTAGCCTCCTTGGGCTCCCCCCAAGCTTTTTCCCAACCAATGGAGGAAAGATGAGGAAATTTGAGGAAGTTTAGAATGGAGGAAAGGATGGAAACCCTAGAAATGAATAGTGGCTGCCATTTGGGGTTAAATATGGGTTAAATAGGCTCTAGACTAGCTCTAATCCTTTCATTACACTTAGTATTAAGTGGGTCCTTAAGTAGGCTAAGTGGTTTGGCTCTAATTAAGGCTTGTGTTCAACCTAACCATGAATAGAGTCTAAATAATCTAACTAATTTGTCAAGTCAAATTAAATGGGGTCCACCATGACTAATGATTAATTAGACTACTAATAATTACAACCATCATATTAAAAGAAAAAATATACTCAATTTATGAAATGACAGAAATACCCTTGTCCTAGAAAAGTGGTAGTGACAAATCTCCCCCTCTTAGAAAATTTTGTCCTCGAAATTAAGGTGGTCGTACTTCTTCTAGGTTAAACTCCCAACAATCAAGGTCAAGAAAACTATATCTAAAAAATGCAAATTGTGGTCCTACTGGTCTTGATATTGCAGTCTTAATCAGGGTCACTATACTATCTAGCACATCACAATGTATCCTGACAGGTACTAATGGAATCATACAACAAGATGGAAATGAAGGACGAAAAAGACAGACTTGCTATCCCATCACCCGCAGCATCGGTCTCCTCGAACGTCAACGCAAAAGCCCTGCCTCTTTGGTGCTGGGCATGATACGGTGCCACAGGTGGCCTATCTCCACCTCTCTGGCCCTTGCGCTCTGCCAGATTGAGGTACATTAGGCAATCCCTCATCTGGTGTGCAGCTGACCCACAAAATAGGCACACCTTCAGTCTCTTCCTACAGAAGTCCCATGAATGACCAGGCTTTTTACAATAGTTGCAAAGAGAAGCCCGGTCTCCCTGCCTCTGCTGCTGAACCTGAGCTTCAGCTCGCTGATGGTACTCCTTTTGAACGTGGGGATGCTTAGCCGGTCCCGCACTACTGCTAGTACCACCCATGACGACACCGGCCCTCTTGGGCCTAAGACCATAGTCCTCCTCTGCTATCTGAGCATCTATCAGAATCTGTTCAAAAGTTGCATCACGATGCCCAGATGTGCGAGAGCGAACTGCGTGGATCAGGCCCCTCCTGAACTTGCGGGCCTTCTCTCCCCCATCATGAACCATCCCTGGAGCGAATCGGCTCAGGCGAAAGAACTCCGTCGCATACTCCTCCACAGATGAGTTCCCCTGTACCAGTCCTGTAAACTGGCCCTCCAGCGCGCTAAGGGCTACATCAGGATAGAACTTCTCCTTGAATAACCTCCGAAAGTTCTCCTAGGTCAACCCTCTAACTGACGCACGAGGATCCGTGCGGTACCATGTCAAGGCGATATCAAAGAACTGATTCACCACAGCTGACACCCATGGCCTCTTCGGAAGCTTCGTTCAACGTCCTCTAGCCAGTCATCGGCATAAAGGATGCCCTCAGTCCCCTTGAACTCCCGGAGGACCATCTTCTTGAAATCTAATACAGAGCCAGGCCTCTTCTGCTGCTGCTCCTGGGCAGGGGCATCCTGTGGCGGAACAGTAGCCACCTTCTCAACTGCTGCCAGTGCCAACTGATGGGCATTTTCTATGCTCTGCCTCAAGACCTCTTCCTGACGCTGCGACGCCTCTGTCTGTGCTTGCTGTGACTCCATCATCTGTTAGAGAAGAGCGAACATCTGTAAGGCATCTGTCGACAGTGCAGGTGGAGGTGCAAGAGTCTCTGGTACAATGATACTAGGCCTCTGAGCCTGAGGTGGAAGACCTTCTGGTACTGCTGCTGCTGCTGGTCCTCCTACCTGGGTGACAGGAGCAGTAGGGACAGCAGAGACAGCCGTCTGGACCTCTCCCTCCTCCGGAGCAGTAGGCCTCGATGGTACCAATTTGTCACGCCCCGACCCGGAATCACACGAATTATCGTCCTCGCAGAGGGCATGATGCCGCATGAGCCTGGAGTTGCGCTCATGCAAGGAAAGATGACAATTTCTCAAATAGTTATCTTTTGATTCGATATTAACACGAAAGGAAAACAGAGTATACGAAACAATTCTCTTTATTGATATTCGAAACTGAGATTACAAAGGCTTTCGATAGCCTAACAATATATGCCAGATTGGCTACAACACTCAGGTTCTCCTTGCCCACAAAGGATTTCACCGTTCCATACATCATGCCTTCTATATCTCGGCCGCATTAATCCTGTTGTATAGTCCGAGCGTCAATGCGATCGCACGCTTCAATGCGCTTCGGCATTCCAAGCCTCAACACGTTCAAACAACACTTCGCCGCGAGCCATCCATTTTCTGTACCCTACATGAAGCTGGTGGGGGATCAGTACGTTCGTCCTCGCATGTACTGAAGCAAATACCTTCTTTCCAAACCGACATTGTAATATTTATGTTGAATCATGCAACTTAGCTTATGATCTTGCTATGTTCTCCTTAGGATAAATTTCATGGCATCTTCGAAAGCGTAAAGCATGTTAGCATGGCAAGCATGTTATTCAAAATGAAATAGGCAAGTAAGCAATCTCGTGTTTGATTCGTGGCGCAACTTACCAAGTCGACGCACTCACCCTTTCTCTGACGCAAGGTGAATACGCCCCCATTCCTTCCCTGTCATGTTATATGTGCATCTCTAAGTAAGATCTATATGCGGGACGCGTACGTGCCTACACTTTCAACCCATCGTTCCTTAGCTATATGAGGGCCGTTGGCATATCCGTGCCGGAATGGACTAAAGGAGTTCCTTTCTTTTCTCTCATTCTTTTCTTAATATTTGTCGGGCTGCCCGGCGTTTAACGGGTTGGGTCACTGTCCCAAACAACCGAAACGTTCCCGCTGCATACCATCATTTACGGCTTTTCCCATCAATAGCGAGAGCTACTCGACTTAAAGATGTGCACCTACAAAGATTATTCGAATCCCTCCTAGGCCAAGCGGTTTCGGGGCGCATCCGGCATTTAACCATTTGGGAAAAACACTCGTGCACGAGTCATTATCATATTAATCTCGAGTCCATCCCAATCGACCATGCAACGCCCTTATTATTCAAGTATCAAATTCAAACAACCAAACATAGTCTTGAGTCCGAGACTCAGATTTTATCATCTCGTATTTCTTCCGTTAACTTTCTGTGTTCTTACGTTTCATACTTCGTTTCAATGATTCAATGGCATCATGCCTCAACTCAATGCTCGTCAACCGAACGACCCGAAGGTCTCAAACACCTTTCGAGACACCATGTCATATTCGACAGTTCCGCCACATTCATGCCACAACTGTATTCTCTCGCAACGAAGCCATCTTTTATTATCCCGTGCACGTAGGCACGTTTCGACCGTATCCCCATGTTCTATAACTTAGTGTTCAATGTTCGGGGTTTGCGCACTAGGGCGCTTGCCTATTGTCTTTCAATGTTCTAGCCATTCTAACTCGTGCACGAAGGCACGGTATGGTTCGTGCACTAAGGCACTCGCCGAGTACAGTTATCCTATGTTCTTGCGGGTTACGCACTGAGGCGCTCACCTTTGCGATATCCAATGTCCCATAGCGACTCGTGCATATGATGTACGTTTCATTTCAATTGTTCTAACTTAGTGTTCGACTCACACTACGATTTACTATCCGATCGGACCACGCCCGGTATCAGAGCTTTAGGCTCAATTTCCTCTGGACGCTCGCTTCATTACAATTCTAAAA
Organism: Iris pallida; assembly: GCA_029216955.1. Lineage (NCBI taxonomy): Eukaryota > Viridiplantae > Streptophyta > Magnoliopsida > Asparagales > Iridaceae > Iris > Iris pallida. The sequence continues at coordinate 14,980,084 of JANAVB010017999.1, read as the reverse complement.
GTTGTCCACCACCACTTGATACCACTATTGACTCTACTCGATGCCGCACTGGATGTTCTATACAATAAGTCTAATACAAATCGTATAATTTTGCCGCATGTGTTTTAGAAATTACATGATGTTTGCTAAGAAAGTCGCGAAGGGTATATTGCATTGAATGCAACGAGCCGTAAAAATGTTAGTTGCTGCAAGCGCAACAAATTATGAAATACGATTTGGGATGTTGTTGTTGCAATATAACATGTTGAATGAGAAACAAAATGATGCATGATGTGCAGCGAGTTAATTATGAATATGCGTTAAAATAAAAGTGAGAAGTGATAAGCCAATACCGAATGTGTTGAACGGATGTGGCCATTAACTTGGAAAGTCGAGAATAAATCGTTGCACGATGTGCAACGCGTGTTGGAAGTAAAATCATTGCACGTGGTGCAACGCATATCAAGTTAATCATTACACGGAGTGCAAAGGAGATTGGAAATAAATCGTTGCACAAAATGAAATGAAATGTCGGAAATAAATCGTAGCACGATGTGCAACGCATATTAAAATAAATAGTTGCACGAGATACAACGTAAGAAAAGAATTGAAATCATAAATCGAGAGAACAAATCATTCGGTTGCACACCGAACTTATGTTGGCAAATGAGAACATTGACCGAGTTGTGTCGGATTTGATTTAATCAAAGTTACGGTTGTGATCAAGCACGGTCACTGCGGAAATCGTGAGTCGGAAAAGATTGTTGGTTATACTAAGTATAATGCAAGAGAAATGACTTGAGTTCCGAGTGGTATATGCCATACCACGTAGGCGATGAATGACTCGATTCCGAGTGGTATATGGTATACCACTTGTGCGATGAATTGCATCGACGCGTTGTGAGAATTGCGGAAGATTTATCCGCAACGGACGGGGGAGTACCGAGACTCGATTGAAAATTTGTATGACGGTATGTTGGTGCAAGTGTTCTTCAAAAATCGGTTGGGACGACAAGGCGAGACTCGTATCGATGAACGATACGTCGGACGGAAGTTATAAGTTGGTCGGACGACCGAGACTAGGGAAACGATTATGCCTTGATGCAATAATCGGATCGACGGGAAAGGGAAAACTCGAGCTTACGAATGAGTCGCACGACTTGCGATCTCGATAGAAATGTTGGGCGAGGTGAATCGAATTGCACGACTTGCGATCTCGATAGGAATGTTCGTCTAGGCGAATCGAATCGCACGACTTGCGATCTCGATAAAAATGTTGGACGAGACGAATCGAATCGCACGACTTACAATTTCGATAGAAATATTGGGTGATGCAAATTGTAATCGAATCACACGATGTGCGAATTCGGTGAAGAGTTGGTTGACGTGAGTAATCGTGCCTAAGAAATAGTTGATTACGTTATGGCAAAACTCATTTGAGTACGACTGAAAAACACGCAAAACTTAGAGGGCGAGATCGTATGACTTGAGGGTTTGATGTTAGATAATCGGTAACTCAGTTACGCGATCAAAGTATAGCGGGATGCGGCGAATCAGAAAACGATTTGATGTGTATAGAAAAGTTTGTTGCAAACTTGGACATATGTAATGCAAGTTGTCGACGTTGAAACGGATTCAAAGTTGACACTTACGCTATCGAAATTGATACGACGTATCGAGATCGATACGTAAGGAAACGTAAGCACGATGTGGGAGTACAGAATGGAGTGCGCCTTGCGCTATCAAAGTTTTGTAAATAACAATACGAGAATGAAACGAACTGGTTGATCATAAACCTTGTGATTAATCAAGACGAGACTATATGTCATCGATGATTGTTCGATGTGTATAGCATCTCGTGTGTCAAACCGTAAATAAGATAGACTCGAACTCAATACGAGTAGATGCGTCGTGAATAGCAGAATCATCGACGGTAGTGCATGACTTGACTCGGAGGATAGTTGCGCATCAGTTGCGCCAATAGAAATGGTTTTGTCCGAAATTGGGTAGTCGCATAGAATCGTCGGAGCGTGATTTGGCTCCGAAATAAGATATAGCATGGTTCGTAGTAAACTTTCCTTCGGTAATGATCCACAGTTATCGAGCGTAGCTTCGAGGCAGCTGACCCTAGAAGACTTGACCGCCAAATCAAATTGAATGCTGCAGACCGCAAGATGACCCATGCGATATCGCATATGGGATTGCACCGATAACAAATATAACACGGTGTATGTTGACGATAAGTCTAGGTGATCGAGAATTGTTGGAACAGCTTTCGATGGAGAATGATATAATTAGATTTTGAGTATTCGTTGGATGAATGCTTGAATGGTTATGTTGGTCGACGATCGAACTTGAAATTCACCAACGAACTTGGTGATTCGGATAGGCGAGTGCGAGAATCGTGCTATGCACGAGAGAGAAACGATAAGGGAATGACTTACGAGTCATGTCGTTAGATTCGGATTCACCTTGCAATTAAGCTTGCGTGAATCAAAAACTTATATTCGATGTTGCAAGACGAATAAGTTGGGAATTTGGCTAGTAAATTTCCTACTCGATAGGAATCGAACGTAAGGCGTATCGTAAAGACCTTCGTGTCAAGGCGATCATTGCCTTGAGCACCGTCGCCATGATATAAACTTTCGTGTCAGATAGATTGTGGCCTTTGTGCAATGTCAATTTGAGTTGCGTCGGGAGAAGTTAAGCACGGTGTCTAGGTAAGTAACCTAGCGGACGTAGTCCTGAATGTTGATGCGTTTGCAAGTCAACAAAGGAAATTGTATCGAGATAAGTTGCATAGCGAGATTTCGGAAATAGTTGGGTGGCGACATCGAACGCAAGGCGTTGCGAAGGATCATTGCTATCGGATGCACGACGGCTTGACGCGACGCATAGAATTGATAGTTCCGATGAAACATACGAAATGAGAAATGCGATTTTGAATCGCATCGTGTGGCTGGACTTTTGTTGGACGATCGCGTGTGTATCAATATGCATATGCAATAGAATTGCGAGAACTTGTGCTAAAGACAAGTCCGATCGAGAGTACGAGATGGCAAGCATAGGATTGAAATTTACCTGTCAGCTTTGTTCCAATTTGCTACTACTGGAATTGGTCAAAATACATATATCTTCGGGACGCCTTGAATATAGGTATGGATCCAAATTAAGTTGTATACAAAAATTCAAATCGAGCTGCAGGAAAGACATTGAAATGTTAGTAAAAATCTTGCGAGATAGTGTGGAACTGAACAACATTGGTGGGACGAGATCGTGATACGATCTATAAAATGCTTAGTCGGAGTGTTGGTTTTGGTTCGAGGACGAACCTTGTTTTGAGTGGTATATTCTGTAATATCCCGCTCCGTACGGCACATTACGCTGAAGCGTTGACTCAACGAGTCGCGTTGACCGAATAAAATGTATCGATGCGAATCGATATAAGAGTTATGTTGTCCCGAGCAACGCATCGAACTAAGTCGATGCGAAGAGTTGCCTTGTCCCGAAAGAATGTATCGAGTGAATCGATGCGAAGCGTCGTGTTGCCCCGAAGGATGAGTGCGTTGAATCGGCTCAAAGATTCTAAAAAATCGAATCGACCAAGACGCAAGTCCGAATCGATGTAAGTATTGATTTTAGTTGTTTTCGTATGCAAGTTATACGTTGACGCGAAAATATTAGAGGTCGAACTTTTATAATATTTAGTAAGGGGTCCGCGAAATCAAATCGTCGCCTTGCGACAGGCTGAGACTTGGGCACGCTAAGGCAAATCGGACGTATAATTCAATGAAGCACGAAGTGCTCAAATGGCTAGGTCAGGAGAGTGGCCATGCAACAAAGTTATAATCGAGCCGCATCGGCTCGACGAAACGACAAAAGCGTATCGACTCAAGGTGGGAGGATTGACTTCTTTTTACTCCTTCATGCGATAAGTCAAATATATCATTGTATGCTAAAAGTTAACCTATCAACGCCACGGGCGTGGTCCGATCGGATAGTAAATCGTAGTGTGAGTCGAACACTAAGTTAGAACAATTGAAATGAAATGTGCATCATATGCACGAGTCGCTATGGGACATTGGATATCGTAAAGGCGAGCGCCTCGGTGCGTAAGCCGCAAGAACATGGAATAACTGTACTCGGTGAGAGCCTTAGTGCACGAACCATACCGTGCCTTTGTGCATGAGTTAGAATGGCTAGAACATTGAAAGACAATAGGCGAGCGCCCTAGTGCGCAAGCCCCGAACATTGAACACTAAGTTATAGAATATGGGGATACGGTCGAAACGTGCCTATGTGCACGGGATAGTAAAAGATGGCTTCATTACGAGAGAATACAGTTGTGGCATGAATGTGGCGGAACTGTCGAATATGACATGGTGCCTCGAAAGGTGTTCGAGACCTTCGGGTCGTTCGGTTGACGAGCATTGAGTTGAGGCATGATGCCATTAAATCATTGAAACGAAGTATGAAACGTAAGAACACAGAAATTTAACGGAAGAAATACGAGATGATAAAGTCTGAGTCTCGGACTCAAGATTATGTTTGGTTGTTTAAATTTGACTGCTTGAATAATAAGGGCGTTGCATGGTCGATTCGGATGGACTCGAGATTAATGTGATAATGACTCGTGCACGAGTGTTTCCCCCAAATGGTTAAATGCCGGATGCGCCCCGGAACCGCTTGGCCTAGGAGGGATTCGAATAATCTTTGTAGGCGCACATCTTTAAGTCGAGTAGCTCTGGCTATTGATGGAAAAAGCCGCAAATAATGGTATACAGCGGGAACGTTTCGGTTGTTTGGGACAGCGACCCAACCCGTTAAACGTCGGGCAGCCTGACAAATATTGAGAAAAAAAGGAGAGAATAAAAGGAACTCCTTTAGTCCATTCCGGCACGGATACGCCAACGGCCCTCATATAGCTAAGGAATGATGGGTTGAAAGGGTAGGCGCGTACGCGTCCCGCATATAGATCCTGCTTAGAGACGCACATATAACATGATAGGGAAGGAATGGGGCGTATTCACCTTGCATCGGAGCAAGGGTGAGTGCGTCGACTTGGTAAGTCGTGCCACGAATCAAACACGAGATTGCTTGCTTGCCTATTTCAATTTGAATAACATGCTTGCCATGCTAACATGCTTTACGCTTTCGAAGATGCCATGAAATTTACCCTAAGAAGAACATAGTAAGATCATAAGCTAAGCTGCATGATTCAACATAAATATTACAATGTCGGTTTGGAAAGAAGATTTTTGCTTCAGTACATGCGAGGACGAACGTACTGATCCCCCACCAGCTTTATGCAGGGTACAGGGAATGGATGGCTCGCGGCGAAGCATTGCTTGAACGCGTTGAGGCTTGGAATGCCGAAGCATATTGAAGCGTGCGATCGTATTGATGCTCAGACTATGCAACAGGATTGATGCAGCCGAGATATAGGAGGCATGTTGTATGGAACGGTGAAATCCTTTGTGGGCAAGAGAGAACCTGAGTGTTGTAGCCAATCTGGCATATATTGTTAGGCTATCGAAAGCCTTCGTAATCTCACTTTCAAATATCAATAAAGAGAATTGTTTCGTGTACTCTGTTTTCCTTTCGTGTTAATATCGAATCAAAAGATAACCATTTGAGAACTTGTCATCTTGCCTTGCACGAGCGCAACTCCAGGCTAGTACGGCATCACGTTCCCTGCGAGGATAATGATTCGGGTGATTTCGGGTTGGGACGTGACAAATTGGAACTAGATCCAGCTGCCTGAGCTCGAGTCGTCGTCATCTTGAGGATAGATTGAACAAGAGATCAATATGGCACATGATAAGATATTATCAAAGAAGGATAATCAAATTCGAAATGTAAGAAGAGTTGTCATGATAATCGAAAGATCGAAAATTTTTCCTAATATGTGGTTGAGTAACTCTCAATATAGCCTATAACCTATATCCTAACAGCAGGCTCGTAGCAGCACTCTAGGTCGAGCACCACTACAAAATTGCACTAGTTGCAATTCAGACCTGCATGGGCCACCACAAAAACGTGTCACGATTCGTACCCTGATTAGGGGCACGAGAACGTGGGTACGTCCAGCCTACGCCGCAGAATCGGCGGTAGAACGCTGTATAGGTCATCTATAACATACAACATCTAGACACAAAATAAAGGTACCTATCATCTTCGCACAGAGGTATATAATGTCACTACTCAATCATAAGACATCTAAGGAAGATAGCACGAAATATGAAAGATATGATAGAAGGAAATAACTGAAAATAGATGCAAGATTCCAACACAAGTTAGAGTTCAAAACATAACACAAGATCCCAAAATAATAAGTATACTACAAGTCTCAAGTACTTGCTGGATCGCAGTCCAGTCAAGCCTAACTAACTAGTCTAAACAGGAGGTAAATCCTCTACTGAGCTAGATGCTCCTCAGGCTCCTAAATGTCACCCTTATATGCCCCATAGAAGGTAGGACAGTCACTATCATCATCTGTAAAATTTGTCAACGTATCCAGTCAGGATTGGAACGAGCACATCCTCTAACAGTTCGAAATAATTGACAAGCGCTATGAGTATGAAATAATAATGAAATTCTTGATGATCAAGTTGTAGAGGTAATGTATAATGAAAAGACAAGTGTACAAGATCATATAAGAACGGACAGATATGTAAAAATGAGTAAACCTGTCATGCAAGATATGTTGTAGACAACTCAGACAAACTGTGTTAAGACTAGTGATTTGAAATACCTAGTTTGACATATGAACGGCTAGAGGGAGATATCCGGCAAACCATACACCTATGTGTGTGGTCGTTATTATTCACGTAAGACCAATGAGATAGAATAGGTATGTTCACATGTCTCCTAGGTATTTCCCCCGCCCGACTAGTACACATGGAATCCAGGTTCTTCGATACGCATTTTATTAGTCACAATGGATGCATCAGTCATGATTACATTATTCAAGATAGGCATTAAACTACGTATCTCCAGTCAAGGAATCCATAAAAATACCAATCCGTGAGTCCATCGTGTCAGAATCAAGATAGAATACTAATATAACATGCATCACAGGATATATCAACAAAATAAAACTACCAGAGAATGTACACACCTGTCGTCCTGAGTGGTGAATATGAATCGAGGTACAAAGTGATGTCACACAAACCTAAATATGAGATACACATGGTTATTTATTGTTCTAGAGTAAACAGTGAATCTATATGAATTTATTTCATGATTCTAGGCCTTTTCTAGGTCAAAAAGTCAACCATGGGTCAACTAGGTCCTAGTTGGTCAATATCTTGGGTTTTTAGGCTAAATGGACTATTCTAGTGTTCTTGGTTAAGTGGTATAAGCCATATTCTAATCCTAGGGTTCTACTTATATAATAGTGCAACTTATAAAAGCCACTCAACTCACTTTCAAACCACCATACTCTCAAACACTGACACACACATACAGATATGCATATACTATCCTCATGTAGTATCTATACCTACCTATATATGTAACCTTACCCATCTATCCTAAATCACGCTATACTACAAAATCCTTAGCTACCAACACCAATAGGCTAGATATGGCACCTAGGTGATACCATGACTCTATCTTCTAAACTAATACACACTAGACACTTAGCCCCTTTCTCTACATAACTGGTACACTAAATCCCAACTCCTTCCTCTAATATAATACCACTGATACAAGCATCTTATGTATATAACTAATATAATATATACCCTATATAGGACTGTCACTAACTATAAGGGACAGAACCCATATGACATTCATTAGGATAGATATCATATGGAGGAGGGATAGACTTATAAAGGCAATGAACTGAATCAATAAATGTGGACAGCACAAATATTGCAGGAGACTGCACAAAGTTGTATCATCATGATACCAATATGTACACATGAGCTAAACAAGGAGTAACTGGATTTATTAAGTTAGAGTGTATGTAATAAAAGAGGACTGAACTTCATTTCTAAAGGCTAACTAATATGTATGTCTCTCCCCTTCAACTCCTTTATATAACTGATACAAAATAAACTACATAACTGATACTCCAATTCAACCTATAAACACACCCACATTCTTTTATGTATTGGCCTATTAGCAATGGTAGAGGACTGACCTCAGATACCTGTGCAGTCCTCACTCCAATTCTTTGTGACACATACCTCACACTCTCCATACCCATAATGTCACTCATACCATATATCTATTACCCAGGAAATGAGTCTCTTTCATTACATATATATATATATATATATATATATATATATATATATATATATATATATATATATATATATATATATATATATATATATATATATATAAAACTCATTTTATTTATGATCTTCCTTCAGTTTTCTTACTGCTGCTGTGCTCCTACCTCATATCCCTGACTCATGGCTCTGATACAAGCCTAACCTTAGCCATAAACCCCCATCTTCCTTAACTAATGTGCCATTATACCCTTCTACCAAACTTACTGATACAAAAGAAATATAGGGTGATTACTGTCTTCATAAGGACTGGACAGATGGAGACTCACACAGTTTGGGTATTGGACCAAAGAGGTAATCCCTCTATCCTTCATAGCCTATACTTCACTCGAGTGACACTAACCTCTGATACTTCACTTCCCTTTACTCACACTCACATGAACATTCAAATCCCTCACTCTCTAATGCAACTCCCCTCACTGAACCTATAAAAGAATGGGACTGATACCTCATGTTAGAGTGGACTGATATTAAGATATTATGGACTAACACGATATCCTAATATCTGGACAATAATGAAATGATTGATCAATCAAAGAGGGAATGGAGTACAACATGACTGAATCAATTATATAGGAATGATACTAAGGAATCTGGACTGAACATTTGAGGATTTAGACAAGTGGGATATGTGAATGCATGATGCAATGGAGGCAGTGGCTAACTGGTCGAACAAGGGTGTGTAGTGTGCAATAGAGTGCAAAAAAATAAGGCTTCAAAGTATGTGAACATGCACAGGCAGAAGGGGGTTCTCGACTGCAAAAATGGAAACTTGTGGGTCATGCCATGGCTCGACTAAGCCATGGTTCACTTCCTAAAGCTAAGGACCTAAGGTCAGACTTCTTGTGAGACCCGTCTCACTGTATCGGTATTTTATACGGATACGTGTTTATTTGAGCCGTATTTCATATTTATCGATTTGCGTGATATTTTAAAATTTCCTAATTATAGGATTTCATGACTTGGTTTAACTTAGATTTGGTTTTATTTGGTTCAGTTCCACTTTGACTTGGTTTGGTTTGGTTTCTCATGAGATGAGGTGTATGGTTTAGATTGAGTGGAGAGGAATGAATGGTGGAGATCACTTGAGCTTGTTATATAAGCCACTTTTTCTCTCTCCCTCCTCATTCACCATCATTCATTTTCTTTTTCCACCAAACCCTAGCCATTAGAGAGAGACAAGTACACCTTGCCGAATGTTGGACGATTTTTATTTTGTTTGTTCCATTCCCTTTATTGTCACATTTTAAGCATGTTTAGAACTTGGAGTTTTCTATTTTGATGGCTAGATTGTTGTAGATCTAACTTGAAGCAATTTCGGTTTTTATGGGTTTTGATCTATTAAACTTTGTTATTTTTAAGTTTTGATGGTTCCATGTTGTAGAGTAGCTCGTTCTACCCCATTTTGACCTATGGAAGTTCGGATTTGGACTCCGGATGGAGGTTTTATGCATCCTGGCAGCCATGGCTTCTTAGTGTACTTCTTCTCGGAAATTTGGAGAAGAAGCACAGTTCGACCGCATAGGCAGTACTTGACCGCATGAATCCTCATGCGACAAGCCTCTGGCCGCATGGCCTTCCCAGCCGCATGAGACTCGCTTGAGCTCAGCCGCATGGGAAGTTCTTCCAGCCGTATAAGATTCCTTATCCTTCCAGCCGCATGGACTTGAACGTCCCCAGCCGCATATGAATCGCCCTTGTTCAGCCGCATAGGGCTTCAATTGAACTCAGCCGCATAGAGTGGTTCTCCCCGAGCCGCATAAGGCAGACTCGTTCCCAACCGCATGAGGACTAGTCTCTCCCAGCCGCATATGACCCATCTTCCGCTGGCCGCATATGCGCCACATTCCTGAGCCGCATAAACCTGTATCATCTCGGGCCGCATGTACCCCGACCCGTCCTGAGCCGCATGGACTCGGATTTCCTGAGCCGCATGAACCCCATAAATTCAGCCGTGTGCATCTGATTAATCCTGCTGCATGAGCCAGCCTTGCCCGAGCCGCGTGGCTCTGTCATGTCCTGTATTTTATATTTTGTTTATTTTAGTATATCCAAGTCTTGTGGCTCTTTTTGTAACTTGAGTTCCTACAGAGTACACGTTTGTCCCTATTGTATATTTTTATGCCCATTTTATATCCTTACGCCTTTTGTCCCGAACTTGATAATCCCGATTTGATTGACATGATTGAAATGACAATTGTACCTGGCATGGTGTGACCAAGAACTGAAATGCTTGATAGTGGCCCGCCGTGGTGCACTTCTGACATGATAACTTGACTTGATAACTTGACCTGCTACACATGACACGGCAGTGACCCGTAGTGGTGCACTCTTGACAAGTACCCTGATAATGCTTGATAGTGGCCCGTCGTGGCGCACTCTTGATAAGTAATAATGATAATGATAGTGGCCCGTCGTGGCACACTCTTGACAAATCAATTCATTGGCCTGGACACATGGATGATTGTGCTTGTATAAACTACTAGTCCGGTTGTGTCTTGCATCATGTCTAGGGCATGATCCCTGAGTACCACGGTCAGGGATTCATACTGAATCTGGCTAGGTTAATGACTAGATTGATCAAATAGTTCATGGAGAATTTCCCAGTTACCTGTTGCCCCTTTGGTCCCGGCCTTATATATATATACATAGGATTTGTTGCTATCCGTCGAGATGAGCGCACTTCCAGCCCGCCGTCGAGTGTGGTACCTTAGGACACATGTATCTTACTACAGTGTGTCTGCTATATCATGCTATCTTTTCCTTTTCTTTGCTGGGATCACTCAGGTAGCAGCAGACGGGCAACTGGACTTGGAATTCTCACTGCATCTTGCTAGTAACTAGGCCTGTGATAACCCTAGTTAGTTAAAGTATCAAGCCGTACTCATTGCTTGGCCGTGATTGTTGGATGGAGTTTAATCTGTTTAATCTTGTCTTGATCTTGTACATGATTGTTACATGTCCTGATTTTTTATTTTATCTTGCCGATAAATGGTGGGAGAAACCAAGTTCGGTTCAGACGAAGGGTTACAACCCCGGTCCTTGTTTGGTTTACGGGTTGTAACCTGGTTATCTGAATAGTCCCATGGTTATCCCATCGTATATCACCTTTCCAGTCTAAATCTTGTCTAGATCCAGTTCCTAATTGTTCCAGGATAATGATTGCAATGATTGTCACTCTAATGTATTATACTCTATATTGTCACTCTCTGATTGTCACTTAATGATTGTCACCTCTAGCAATAAATGATCAGGGACCAAGTTCTGTTCAGGCGAAGGGTTACAATCCCGGTCCTTGTTTGGTTTAGGGGTTGTAACCTGGCTTCCGGAACAATACCTTCGTCCTCTCTTCGGGTATTGCCTAGCTCTATTTATTTAACATGTTCTCCAGTTTACTTTATGTCAAATGATGATTTACTTACTGTCTTCCTATGTTCGGGATAAGTGCATTGGTACCGCACGAATCTCGATCATTCTTTACTTATTGCTTTCTCTCCCTGTTGATTGCCTATGACTGCTGGTTTTAAGTTCATAGTTCGGCCTCCTTTGTGGTACTTGCTATTTGGGGTCTGACCCCACTGGTTTTGCATGGCCAGGTTCTAATAGAAGAGCCCGAAGGATCTACCGCACCATCTACTCGACGGTGACCAGCCGGAGCACCAGAGTGCCTCAGTGGGTTCTTCTTCATTCTCCCACTGATATGTAAATTCTCTTCTTGTAACGTTTAACCCCGAGCACGTGTTTTGCTCATGGTTTGGTATTTTCCTTGATATTGTAGCCTACGGGCATAAACATGATATGTGTATTCTAGACTATAGCTAGTCCTTATCATGTACGACTAATACTCTAGCTAGTCATCAGTTATGTGGTACTGGCTTCATGATCAGTCATGTATATATGGTTCGGGATGCCTTACTATTGTATGTATGATGATCGTACTCCTTGCTCTTGTATAATTGTCTGTGATTGAGATACCTAGGATTGTTAAACCATAGGATTGACTGACGGCTTGTAGAGTAACCCCCATATCTTGACAGCTTATACGTGATTTCAGAGTATTAACGTACTTTGGGATTACGTAGCTGGCTATGTCTGCCTCCGCTCTCCAGTATTCTGGTTCTGGGGCGTGACACTTCTCTCCTACCATATAGAGTCATTAGGAAGTGAATTGGTCCATTAGAAGTTAAGAACTAGACCCTATGTAGCAGAGGAAGCTACTGTACAGTGCACACAGACAGTCGAGTGTCCCCGTGTCCAATTTCACACATCAAATCACCCCGAATCCACCTCAGTCCTAAACACATGTAATCTACACCTAATTAGCTACCAAACTCATGGCTATGATGGCACTAGCCTAACCAGGGGAGGTCCCTTACTGCTGTCTATGCTCCCACTGCACAGACCACACATGAATATTCACTACTCTCTCATACACTAATGAACACTCATATATAGACACTTAAACACACACCCTACATGTACAATTCAGTGAACATCATTCCTCACCTTGATGACTAGGGCACACATGGCTATGGTCGAGCCATGATACTAGTCATTAGCCAAGCTTACTGCAGTATGATACCTATCCTTTCTTTCACACACACTCTAAATTTCTGATGTAAAACATTCCATAACAGACCACATTGGCCACATCCATCTGTCTACTTATTTCCCCTGCTCCCTGATGTACCCAGCAGTATAATCACTTGCCCGACCCCCTCTCGAGATACACACACACACACGCTGATATAAGCTCCTATCTAACACAGATCTATTTAACTCACTGACCATACCTCTTCACTGATACACTCTTACATCCATATCCATACAATACCTACATCAACAAATACAAATGCCCACTTAAGACACTCACACTGATCACTGCTACTGCAATAACTGGACACTCAATGTGAGCACAAAATGGCTCATTACCAACACCACACATACTCATATTCATACATAAAACTATATATATATATATATATATATATATATATATATATATATATATATATATATATATATATATATATATATATATATATTTTATAGATGCCTATCAAATGGTGAACCAAGCCATATCCAAGCCAACAACTCTAAAACCAAGACCTACATCCTCATTGTGACATTTCCACAAACACTTATGGTGTCAAATTCGTAGTTTCTCTAAAATGAACACAAAACTCCCTGAAACTATCCCAATGGGATTCATTAGGACCTCAATCTACTCCCTATGAGTCATGGGGTGGGTCTCCTATATGAATACATGAAATTTAACCATAGAAATGCAAGTTTAGAGGGTTATACCTATGTATGAAGAAGCCCTCACAAATCTCCACGAAATTGGGGAAGATGGATGGAGAAGGAGCCTTCAAACCCTTGTTAGAGCCTTCTCCTAGCCTCCTTGAGCTTCCCCAAGCTTTTGCCCAACCAATGGAGGAAAGAGGAAGAAATTTAAGAAAGTTTAGAATGGAGGAAAGGATGGAAACCCTAGAAATGAATAGTGGCTGCCATTTGGGGTTAAATGGGAGTTAAATAGGTTCTAGACTAGCCCTAATCCTTTCATTACACTTAGTATTAAGTGTGTCCTTAAGTAGGCTAAGTGGTTTGGCACTAATTAAGGCTTGTGTTCAACCTAACCATGAATAGAGTCTAAATAATCTAACTAATTGGTCAAGTCAAATTAAATGGGGTCTAATGATTAATTAGACTACTAATTATTACAACCATCATATTAAAAGAAAAAATATATACTCAATTTATGAAATGACAGAAATACTCTTGTCCTAGAAAAGTGGTAGTGACAACCCCTTTATAGAATTGCTTTAAAATATGGTTTAGCTAATTTTGGTGTTTTTCTGGCTTAATTAGACTATATCATTCCCAGTGATATTATCATGATTTAGAATTTGCCAATTGTTTATATTATAGTTTCAAATTTAGACCTTAGAACTTTATATGCAGAAACTTATAAAATACTTTAGCAGCACTCCCTGTAACGAACTCCTACCTTCAAAAGGAATCCAACCCTTGGAAAAGAGGGCTCTACTCGCTCGGGAGAGAGTCAAACTTTCTTTATCGGGAGCTTCATCACTCGAATTTTCCATTTTGATAAAACACTAAAAACAATGTTTGCAGGAAGGTAAATTTTTAGAAAGTCAACAACATTCTACAATGAGGAGTTAAGGGGGCATATGCATAAGTGGGGTAGGACAGGTGAGTTAACACACAATGGGCGAGAAGGCATGGATTATAAGCCGAGTCACTATAGCGGATTAGGTTTTCACTCTGAAGAATCCAGACGTATAAAATGCACTAAATGTGGTAATTCACGTACATATTGTTGGTGTTTTTGCCTTTGGACTAGAAAAGATAGTCCCACATCGGCTACACCAAATGGTGAGTATCTCAATATAATGCATTATATGTGTTGAGGTGTGCACATGAGGTGTAGTGGGGCACAAGTTTGTGCCATGTGGAAGTATTTTCCTAGAAGGAAAAAGGATTAAATCCAACAAGGATGCAAGTTAATTTTTGTTGTGCGGACTCGGACTCAGACACGGACTCCAGGATGTCTCGTGCATGCACGGGAGTGTTCGGGGGGTAGGTGTCATGCCCCGATCCGAGAAATCGCTCGTCCTCGCTAGGTTTTACCCGAATCATCGTCCTCGCTGGGGCGTGATGCCGCACGAGCCTGGAGTTGAGCTCGTGCAAGGCAAGATAACAGGTTCACATAGAACTATCTCAAATCGATAACATAAGCAGCGGAGGAAACAAAGTAAAACATAAGAATCTCTTTTATTCATAATGAACTGAAGGTTACAAAGGCTCTGAATAGCCCAACATACATGCCAATTGGCTACAACGCTCATGATCTCTCTAGCTCACAAAGGATTTCATTGCTCCATACATTATGCCACTTTATAGCCATCCAGCAGTCTTCGGCCGAACATCTCCATGTCGCAAGTCCGAACGCATATGCGGAAGCTCCTCTTGAACGCCAAGGACTCCATGCCTCGGCACGTCCAAGCCAAGCTCGGCCCCGAGCTGATCATAACATGAACCTGCACATAAACTAGTGGGGGTTTAGTGCTTTCGTCCTCACTTCGCACTGATCAAGACCCGCTCGCACCCAAACCAAACACTAAATCATTTTAGTGAGCATGCATCTTAATTTGTGATCTTTCTATTTAGCCTTAGGGTCTGTTTCATGGCAATACTCATGCATTAGCAACATATCTTAAATGTGTCCCATACCGTGTTCCTGCAGCAGATACAGTTAGACATAATCTGAAACATAAATATAGTGATTCGTGCTCATCCCGTTCCATTTCCCTTAGCCTGTAGTGGTTAGAACTTAACATAAGCAAACATAATCGGTTCGTACAATCGGCCAATCATAAACGTAAACATATGCATAATGGGTAGCAGGTCCTGCGCCTGCACCCAGCTCTCATCTCAGCCCAACGGCCCTATCTATATGAAGGTTACGGTGTTTTGCACCGTAATGGATTCGGCATCTCATATGTGTAAGCCTACAATCACTTCGATACGGGTTGCTAGCCCAGTATCCGAAGGATCCCAAACTTACGGATATCATAGCTTATCACAGCACTGGACGGTCGCAATCCGTTCGAATGTTGTGCACCATAAATACCACACATAATTCCCTCCTAGGCCGAACGGTCCCGGCGCCCCGGCGTAACCGTTCGAGGGAAGCCGCACCCATGTACGGGCCATCCGAGTCCATTGACCATGTAATATGTTCCATATCATACAATCCATAGCATACCAACCGATCTCGTATTCCATAAACATAGTCTCGCACATAAAAGGTTTCCCGTGCCATAAACATAATCCACCATTCATATGGGGAGCTCCGTCGGCGTTATGCCCCAACACATCCATATTGATGCACGACGCCCAACGGCTTAGTCATCTCGTACTCATATTCAACGCGTACCATTCGTAAGTTATTCTTATAGCATAATTCCGTATTACTTAGTCTTTTCGTAGCTTAAGTGAACAAAGGCACGCTCAGCATCATAATTAATGTTCTACGCCTAGAGTTTAATGTTCTCGGAGCCGTGCACCTGATGCACATCTCGATGTTGTCTTTCAATGTTCTACCATCCTGCATCTCGCTTCCATAACTCGATCGTACAACTAACTCCTGGATTTGGCCATCGCTCCTATACCACAATCCGTAATCCAGCATAAAGGCATAGCCTGCACACCAGATCAACCAACATTAGCACTTGCTCAACGGAACTTATCCTTTGCATCGATTCGATTCATAGATTTCAACCGACTCAAAGCTTACCTTTGGCCAACGTAACACTTGTATCGATTCGCATCGATACCTCATCGGGTCAACGCAACTCTTCGAGTCAACGACTTATCGTAATGCACCGATGCGGAGCGGGGCATTACAGTAGACGTGGACTGGCATACTTCTATGCTGATTGTGGGATGATCTAAAATATCAAACTCTATTTTTGAGTATTGGTATTTTAGTCCCACATCGGATCGGAGAAGAGGTGAAGTCTCAACTCCACTCTATAAATAGAGCCCCTTGGCCTCCTTTGAAAGATGCACCAAGAAGAGAGTTGAGGGAGTCTGTTAAGTCCAGGAAGCCCGTTCAAGTCTCAAATAACGAGCGTTCCAGAAGTTCTTCGTGAACTTGCTGGTTCCTGGAAGCTGTTCGTGCTCGTGTGAGGCGAATAAAGCTTTGAGCAACGGTGATCATTCACCCCAGCAGGAGTTTTTTTCCATCTTTCGCCTGTCACCTTCTTTGTTGGTTATATCAAGATTTTATTAGCGCACATTCGGTGAAGTGTTTGCGTTGATATTATCAGAATTCTATTTGTGCACCTTCTGTGAAGTGTAGCATTAATAGAATTTCACTTACGTACCTTCTTTGAAGTGTTACGTTCTGTGCACCTTCTGTGAAGTGTAGCACTAGTGGAATTTCTCTTACGTACCTTCGGTGAAGCGTTACGTTCTGTGCACATTCTGTGAAGTGTAGCACTAGTTGAGAGATTTCTTTTACGTACCTTTTGTAAAGTGTTACGTACAATTGTTACAATATTTCAGTTTTCCATCGAAAAATTGTGCCCCGGCATTAACAATCTCAAAGCTTTATCTACTAGGCATCTAGCTTTTGGTTCAACGGAGGACCACTAATCGAAAGAATATCAGGAACGGTAGGTACATGTTCTATTGGACATGGAGAGGTTACGGACCTATAACCACTGTTGTCTACTATTGTTTTCTATGGAAAACGGTTTCTGTGGGAAGGCTGACTTAAATGCCTTAATGAGTTCTCAGGCAGAGTGAATGCCTGGAGTGCTTTACAGGAAGCACGGTAGCGCAGCACTACAAGGAGTGTAACTCCATGCTACAGTGGGGTGACTCCACCATGAGGTTCCCAGGTAGGGGTAATGTCTCGGCTTTGCAAGCCAAGTCACAGCGGAGTAGCACCGCAAATAGGCAGGTAGCCTAATGCTGTATGATAATCGTAATAAAGAAAAGTAGACAACACTATAAAGAGGACGATGTCTTCATGTTACAGTGGCATGACACCACGAAGAGGTACCAGTTAGGGTAAAGCCTCCGCTTTGCGAGCCATGTCATAGCGGCGTAACACCGCACGGAAGCGCAAGGCTTCATGCTAGGTAGTTTGGCACTACAAAGAGGCATGTGACCTCATGCTACAGTAGTATGACACTACGATGAGGTACCCAGGTGGGATAAAGCCTCGGCTTTAAGCCATGTCATAGCGGCGTAGCATCGCAAAGAAGCGCAATGCTTCATGCCATGACTCTTTATAAAGAACTCACCTATAGTGCATGGACAGAGATATCAGGCCGTCTCTTGAGGGTAAACTTGTAGACGCCCAAAAATTATACACTGAAACCAGGCTGGCACAAGGCCTTCAATGTGCAGCCAGAAGCACAGTTGATGTCATTATGTGAGTAGGAAGAATTGCAGTTATGGTACAGAATTCAAGGCTTAGTCCATTCTTGTATCATGCTGTTGTTTAACCTATGCGGGAAGATTCAAGTCATAGCGACATCTCTCCTAATGCATGATGGGCAGTCACTGTGGGGAACGCTCAACCCATATATTGAGATATGTGGGAGATTGTTGGTATTTTTGCCTTTGGACTAGAAAAGATAGTCCCACATCGGCTACACCAAATGGTGAGTATCTCAATATAATGCATTACATGTGTTGAGGTGTGCACATGAGGTGTAGTGGGGCACAAGTTTGTGCCATGTGAAAGTATTTTCCTAGAAGGAAAAAGGATTAAATCCAACAAGGATGCAAGTTAATTTTTGTTGTGCGGACTCGGACTCGGACTCGGACACGGACTCCAGGATATCTCGTGCATGCACGGGAGTGTTCGGGGGGTAGGCGTGGACTGGCACACTTCTATGCTGATTGTGGGATGATCTAAAATATCAAATTCTATTTTTAAGTATTGGTATTTTAGTCCCACATCGGATAGGAGAAGAGGTGAAGTCTCAACTCCACTCTATAAATAGAGCCCCTTGGCCTCCTTTGAAAGATGCACCAAGAAGAGAGTTGAGGGAGTCTATTAAGTCCAGGAAGCCCGTTCAAGTCTCAAATATTGACTTACGAGCGTTCCAGAAGTTCTTCGTGAACTTGCTGGTTCCTGGAAGCCGTTCGTGCTCGTGTGAGGCGAATAAAGCTTTGAGCAACGGTGATCATTCACCCCAGCAGGAGTTTTTTCCACCTTTTGCCTGTCACATTCTTTGTTGGTTATATCAGGATTTTATTAGCGCACCTTCGGTGAAGTGTTTGCGTTGATATTATCAGAATTCTATTTGTGCACCTTCTGTGAAGTGTAGCATTAATAGAATTTCACTTACGTACCTTCTTTGAAGTGTTACGTTCTGTGCACCTTTTGTGAAGTGTAGCACTAGTGGGATTTCTCTTACGTACCTTCGGTGAAGCGTTACGTTCTGTGCACCTTCTGTGAAGTGTAGCACTAGTTGAGAGATTTCTTTTACGTACCTTTTGTAAAGTGTTACGTACAATTGTTACAATATTTCAGTTTTCCATCGAAAAATTGTGCTCCGGCATTAACACATATTTGGAAATGTGCCACAAGAAGGAAGTCTGATGCAACGTGGTGTCATGTTAGACTTACAAAAGCTTCTTTTACATAATACAATGTTAATAGCCATTTATCCTCATACGACGTATGAACTTTATAAGTTGACATGTAACAAGAGTGCACTCTTGCACTAGGATTGTTCCCAATATCATCAAGCCAAGGATGGAGAGGGTGGGTTGAATATAGGTTCTCACATCTCTCTTCAGGACCCAGAAGGTACTTTGAAGTTAAAGGCCATAATTTTATTCTCATATCTTACTTTCTCTTGATATTATTCATGTTTTATTCTCTAGATTTGAAGATTGATGAAATTATGTGCGCTATCTTGTATATACTATTGTCAACATAGTAGCCGTGAATATGTTGTGTGGAACTGGGACTGAACTATTTTTAGACTATAACTTCTCACTTTTTTGGATAATTTCTTAGTTTTTTTCTCAGTTTTTTTCCAATTAGATATTTATACCATTCTCCTTATATTGGAATTTTTTTTTTTTTACAAATACAGAGACAGTGAGTTTGTGCTCCAGGTACGTAACTTTGCATGTCATGTCTTTTGCGGTATTTGAAGGAATTTTGGTGTTGAAGATTGCAAAATTTTATTATACCTTTATTTGTAGGTTGTAATATCGAGGACTCTCAGGTTTCTCCTTTTGACCGTTTTGAGGGTTGTACGTGTTGACCATTTGAAGGGATGTCAACAGTTTTGTGTTGATGAAGTCAAAGGAATGTTTTAAGGGTGTCATGAATAAAGAAATATTAAGATGTATATGTACATGTATTTGGATATATTTTTGAAAAAAATGTATTTAAGATGGTGATATTATGTACAATTTGTAATGAGATATTTTAAATCAAAAGAAATGTTTAAAATGTTTGAGGTTGCGGATGCCCCGCATCACACAGGCCAATTTATCATTGCCCTGTCCAGCGTCCCCCCTCGAGGCCGCGGCCAAATGGCCGCCGAGCCACCCCGAGTGGAGTGAGTGGGAGCACAAACCCGCAAAGGGGCTCGAACTCGCGACCTCCCCACTGGGAGCCACTCGTCCTAACCAATAGAGCTATATATATATATATATATATATATATATATATATATATATATATATATATATATATATATATATATATATATATATATATATGGGAACGGATATATATATGGGAACGGATCAAAAGCCCCCCTTAGAAAACCCCCTAAACCCCCCCCCCCCCCCCACTCTAATTCGTAATGTTAATATTAATATTAATGTTAATATTAATATTAATGTTAATGTTAATTTTTTTATTTTTTATATATTAATGTTAATGTTAATGTTAATATTAATGTTAATATTGATATTAATGTTAAGTTTAATGTTAATTTTAGTATTTAATGTTAATATTAACATTAATATTAACATTAATTTTAACATTAAATTACGGATTAGAGTGATGGGAGTTTTTAGGGGGTTTTTGATCCGCTTCTTCTATATATATATATATATATATATATATATATATATATATATATATATATATATATATATATATATATATATATATATATATATATAATAATAATAATATGTGTGTGTGTGTGTGTGTGTGTGTGAATTCTAGAACAATTTGAAAAACGTTATATATATTTTTCCTATTTATAACGTTTTGAAATAGATGTGTTATATATATATGAAACATATTTATAATGCTTTAAAAATTTAGTGTTATATATAGTTGTATTATTTATAACGTTTTTAGGGAAAAAGTGTTATATAAGAAGAGATCATTTATAACGCTTTTAGTAAACATTTATAACACTAGTTTTTATAACGTTCGTGTGCTAACAAAAAAGCGTTATAAAATGTCATTTATGACGTTTTTAGCCGTCATAAAAAGATATTTTTCTTACAGATATTATAGATTTATTATTATTTTAATACATACTTTAAGTTCAGAATTATTTATTTGTTATTACAATCTATTAGGGTATATTTAATTACTATCATTATTTATAACTTTAGGGGTATATATATATATATATATATATATAATATATATAATATATATATATATATATAATACAAAAAGATGGCGGCTACAGGAAACCCTAGCTCTGCTAGGGCATCGACCATTCGCGTCGTGGAGGCTGCCAACCGCCCCCCGGACCGGAGGAAAGGCAAGGGGGTGGCCGGGGCGGCCGGGGGCGACCGGCCAGGGGCGGTCGGCGGCGGCGGGTCGCCGGCGAACGGCGCAGCAGCTGCTGGCCACGTCCGCGGGTGCGCGGGAGGACAGCAGGCGGACCGGGGAGGTCCGGCGACCCTCCCCGGGGGCCGGGCGGCGGCCGGCAACCCCTCCCAGGCGGGGAGGGGGTGGCCGGGGCGGGCTGCGGGCGGGGATTCGCCTCCCGGGCAAGGTTTCGGCTGGGTGTTCGACGGCGGTGGCACCCGAGGGGTCCCCGATGGTGTTCACCGCCCAAAGAACATCGTCGGGATTGGAGGATGAGGAGGGAGCTTGGACTACGGTCCAGAATCGGAGGGTTAGACGCGGAGGAGGGCAAAGATCGCAGATCCCTGAGGCTAGGAGAGGCATAACTTATACGCAGGGATCAGACAGGAGGGCGGGGATAGCCAGGAGAGCGGGTCCATCGGGGGGACAGGCACACTCGGGGGATCGGGAGGGCCAAGCCAGGATTGCGTGGCGGCCTCGTGCGAAAGGGGTGACGGGGACGGCTGTCCCAGTTATCGGAGGGAGAGTTACTGCTGCGAGCACGAGTGCCAGGCCACCTCAGACGACCCCACCTCGGAGTTCGGGCCCGCGGCCTGTATCCTGGGCGGATGCATGCAAGGTGGGGGTCGCCAAGACGCCGGCATCGATGGAGTACGTTGCTCCTATGGCGATTGGGGGTGAGCTCTGCGCTGACTTCCCAGCCGACGAAGTGGCGAAGGTGACGGCATTCTGGGAGAACACGTTAGTGCTATACGTGTTGGGGAGCAAGCCCTTCTACGGGCAGATCAGAGGATATGCGGACAGAGTCTGGCGGCCGAAGGGGAGTATGGAGTTCTTCTCCAAGGAGAACGGCTTCTACTTCGTTAAATTTGGGTTGGCGGAAGATGTGACTCGGATACTCCAGGGAGGGCCATGGATATTTGACGGCCGCCTCATCATTCTGAAGCAATGGACCCCCGACTTGCGGTGCGAGAAGGAGGTGCTTAATGCTGTGCCAGTGTGGGTTCGGTTCCCTGAGTTCCCGGTACGCTTCTGGAGTGTCCCACTTCTTATGAGACTTGCCAGCCTCATTGGCAAGCCGATTAAGGCAGATGATGCCACCACTTTCCGATCCAGACTGATGTATGCACGGGTGTTTGTGGAGATTGATGCCCGATTGGACCTGCCTGAGCAGTTGAAGTACAGGACACCTTCTGGCCAGTTTGCTATGCAGAGGGTGGAGTATGAATGGGTTCCCCCCAGATGTCCGGCATGTGCCTGCTTCGGGCACCTTCCGAGTGCGTGTAGACGTGGGGGAGCTTCTGAGGTGGTGCCGGAGGAGGCTGTGCAGGTGGCAGGTGGTGCAGATGACTCCCCCGCTGTGGACCAGGTGGGCGTGATGGAGGATGACATGGAGGCAGACTCTTCCCCCATCTCGGGGGAAGGTGAGGGGTCCCCGACGGAGGATCTTGCTGGAGCGTTGGTGGAGTATGTGGAGACGAGGACCATGACCACCAGGAGTATGGGGCAGGAGGACAGGCGACAGGGAGATAAAGACGCGCTTGCTCTTCAGGTGTACAGTCGGAAGCGCCAGGCTACGGAGGCACATGGTGAGGACAGCGGACAGGGTGGGACAGAGAGAGTGTGGCAGGTCAACCCTAAATGGGTGGCAGTACTAGCACAGCCTCCCCCACAGGGGGACCCACACGAGGCCACGGCCCCCCTACTTTTACAGGGAGATAGAGATGAGGGTACTAGAGATATGGAGGTTGCACTCTCCCCGGGTGCCCCTTCCGAGGATGTTCAGGGGACCCCACCCGTGGTTTAGATGTCGGCCCTTGCCTGGAATGTCCGGGGGGGGTGTTCTCTGGGGAGATGGCGGGAGATTAGTGAAGTGCTGAGGAAGGAACAGTGTGAAATCTCGATATTACTTGAGACTAAGATCAGGGGGGCGAAAACTCTGTCCCGTAGAACCCCTACGGACTGGGTACAGCTCCACAACCTTGGTCTCTGTGATATGGCGAGGATCTGGGTTAGATGGAATGGAGCTAGTTGGGAGGGTGAGGAGGTTTTCATGTCTGACCAGCTGGTGGCTATCTCCTTCACCAACAAGGGGGGTTCCACTTCTTACTGGGTGCCGTCTACGGGCACAATGACAGGAGGCGTCGTGAGACCTTGTGGCAGGACATCATCAGGCTGAGTTCTTTAGCGAGGCATCGACATCTCCCTCTTCTTATTATGGGAGACTTCAATGCTACGCTATACCGGGGAGAGAAGCTGGGGGGGAGGCCGGTGCCGGACCAGATTCTTTCAGACTTTCAGTCTTGCCTTCTCCAGTCAGGGCTCAGGGACCTGGAGAGGATAGGACACATATGGACTTGGCACAACAAGGCGGAGGTGAGCAGGGTGGCATGCCAGCTGGATCGGGCTTTGGGGAATAGTGATTGGTTCCGCCTATTCCCCTCTTCTGTGGCTGAGGGGCTCCCTGCGGGGACCAGTGACCACTCGCCGATCCTGGTGCGCTTCGTGGAGAGTCCCAGATGGAGAGCCCGTCCTTTCCGGTATGACAACAGTTGGTTCCTATCGGCTGGCTATGAGGAGACGGTGGCGGGAGGACTTGGCCAGGAGGCGGTCGGCACTGCCCAGTTTTGTATGGTCCACAGGCTGAAAAACGCCAAACGCGCCATCCGAGACTGGGTGAGGGCTCTTCCCCGGACCTCCCTTCAGGAGAAGGAGGCGGAGTTGAGAGACCTGCAGGCAGAGCTTCAGGGCGACATGATGAGTGGGGAGATGGCGGCTAGAGAGAAGAGTTTGGCTGCAGAGGTCAACACCTTGAGGCTTCAGCAGGAGATTAGTGCGGCCCAACGGGCCAAATGCTCCTGGCTCAAGGATGGGGACCGTTGCACCAAATTCTTCTACGATGTCATCCGGGCGCGTCAGCACCGGAACCGTATCCAGAGACTGATTGGCAGGGACGGGCGCCTTGTGACTGACCAGGTTGCTATCCAGGAGGAGGCTGTCCAGTTCTACTCTGAGCTATATCATCAGACAGACTATCCCTCGGTTTTTCCGCAGCTGATTACGAAGACGTTGATTACGGAGTACGGCAATAGTCTTCTTATGGCCCCTATCCGGATGGCGGAGGTGGAGACGATTGTGATGCAGGCTGATGCTTCCAAGGCTCCTGGGCCGGATGGGTTCTCCAGTGGTTTCTACAAACGCCATTGGAATACCCTCAAGGCCCCGGTCCTTGAGGCTGTTCAGGGGTTCTTTGATACGGGCAAGCTCCTGAAGGAGCTGAACCACACCTTCCTGACACTTGTGCCCAAGAAGGAGGGGGCGACATCTCTTGCTGACTTTCGACCGATTGCTTGCTGTAATTATTTGTATAAAATAATTACTCATCTTATGTGCAGGAGGATGGAGGATGCTATGCAGGGTCTGGTGTCTCGGAATCAGGCGGCCTTCATTAAGGGGCGGTCTATTGCGGAGCATAGCCTGCTGGCTCATGAGCTGATTCGGGAGTTCCACAAGCCTGGAGGGGCGAAGGCATGTGTGAAGCTCGACCTGAGGAAAGCATATGACACTGTCAACAGGGACTTCCTCTGTCATTTGATGGCTGCGATGGGCTTCTCCGAGACTTGGGTGGATAGAGTCAGAGAGTGCATCACCTCTCCTACTTTCTCGGTTCTCATCCAGGGTATCCCTTACGGGTTCTTTGGTAGCAGCAGGGGGCTTCGGCAGGGGGACCCGCTCTCCCCCTACCTATTCACCCTTGTGATGGAGTATTTCACATGTTTGATGGACATCGCGGTGCATCGGGAGAGGATTGTACCGATATACAGCAGGGTCTCCCCGGTGGTCTCTCATCTCATCTATGCTGATGATCTTTTGGTCCTGTTGAGGCCTTCCATGCGTGGGATGAGGGAGCTTGCGGCAGTGATGGAGGAGTTCGGACAGCTATCGGGCCTTCGGTTAAACAGGGACAAAAGCAAAGTCTACTTCAGCAACTCTTGCACTTTGAAGGAGGAGCGGGCCTTGGAGCTTGGGGTGGAAATGGGGGACCTCCCGGTGAAATATCTGGGGGTGCCCCTTTCCGTCAACTACGCAAAGGACCGTGACTGTCAGAGTCTGGTGGATTTTGCACAGAGGAGGGTTGAGGGCTGGCAGGCGGCTGGCCTTTCGTTTGGAGGGCGTATTGAGCTGGTACGCTCAGTCATTTCTGCTATTGCTCTGTTCTGGCTCCAATCGATTATGGTGCCTCTGGCTACTATCAGAAAGATTGAGAGCATTTGTGCCAAGTTCATTTGGCATGGGGGGATACACGCCATCTCCTGGGAGCAGCTCTGTCGGCCTAGGAAAGAGGGAGGTGTGGGTCTGCGATCACTTGTTTCTGTCAGGGAGGCGGCGGGGATCAAGCTGGCATGGAGGTTCCTTCAGGGTGATTCTCTATGGTCGGCCTGGATGACTAGTCGGTATCTCCGGGGCAGAAACTTCTGGGTATGTGAAATTGACAACAACTTCTCTGTGTCTTTCAAGCATATCCTGAGGACTCGTCCTGTTCTTCGGACGGCTTTGCGGAGGAGGATGAGGGAGGGAGGGGAGACGGATCTATGGCTCGATCCGTGGATCTCAGGTCAGTCTCTCCTGGAGATTCTGGGGCCCCAGAGGGACGGCGTGGCATACAGAGGTCTGACGTGTAGGCACATCATACGTGGTGGGATCTGGAGGCCTGAGGAGTATCGATTCACTGCTGCGTTAGTTGAGGAGATCAGACAGGTGCAGATCACTCCTACGGCACTGTCTGATGTCTGGATGTGGGCCCCTCCCGGCCGCTTGGAGGGTGCTGGGGAGTTCAGATTTAGCAGCTGCTACGACCTTGTCCGCCCCCACTTCGATGATATTGAGGAGTACGACTTTGTCTGGGGGAAGGGGCTCGCCAGGAAGATGCAATTGTCTGTATACAAACTGGTGATGGGCCGGTTGCTTACTCGGGACAGATTGCTTCGGTTCGGGGTTTCTGTTCCTGAGCCTGGGTGTGTTTTGTGTGAGACAGAGCCTGAATCTATTGGGCACCTGTTCTTTCAGTGCCATGTGGCATGGAGCATCTGGGCAGAGCAGTGCCGGAGACACTTGGGAGGGGTTGGCAGGGAGCGGGACTTCAGAGAAATCCTTAAGTGGATTGGTGATTGCAGGGGCAAGGAGCAGAGCTGGGCTAGGCATGCTAGATTGAGACTTGCTGCGTCAGTTTGGCATGTCTGGAGGGAGAGGAACCGGCGCATTTATGAGGGACTATCCACCCCAGTGGTGGGCATACTTCATAACATTGAGTCGGATGTACTAGTAATGTCCCCCTGAGTTGGGCTTGTATCACTATGTTGTAACCTTATTGAGATGATGGAATAAAATTTACCCTTTTTCCAAAAAAAAAAAAAAAATATATATATATATATATATATATATATATATATATTTTATATATATATATTTTTTATAACGTTCGTGTGCTAACAAAAAAACGTTATAAAATGTCATTTACGACGTTTTTAGCCGTCATAAAAAGATATTTTTGTGCTAACAAAAAAGCGTTATAAAATGTCATTTACGACGTTTTTAGCCGTCATAAAAAGATATTTTTCTTACAGATAATATAGATTTATTATTATTTTAATACATACTTTAAGTTCAGAATTATTTATTTGTTATTACAATCTATTAGGGTATATTTAATTACTATCATTATTTATAACTTTAGGTGTGTATATATATATATATATATATATATATATATATATATATATATATATATATATATATATATATATATATGCAAATGACCTCTAGCCTAGTGGTTAAAAGCGATGCATGCGGCTCAAGTGGTCGGGAGTTCGAGCCCCAGTGGAGGCGAGTTCGCCACAATTACCCATTGCTTCAAAATATATATATATATATATATATATATATATATATATATATATATATATATATATATATATATATATATATACACACACACACACACACTCCTAAAGTTATAAATAATGATAGTAATTAAATATAACCTAATAGATTGTGGCTCCCTTCCTATACGGGAATAACTTACTGGATAAAGCTACCGGATAATTTAAAAAAAAAATTCTTTCGGGAGAGAAAAAGAAAAAAAAAAACATATGTGTCTCTCTCTTTCTTAGAAAAATCTAAATATTTTCGAAAATCAAATATAACAAATAATGCATCTTCAAAATAAATCTATTTAAATATAAATTAATATTTACACCTAAATCTTTTCGTAAAAATAAATCTAATGTATAATCTATCTTTTTCAGAGTAAATCTAAAAAATAATCTATCTATAAAAACAAATCTATATTCAAAAATATTAATTTTAGTATTAATATTAATGTTAATATTGATTATAATTTTAATATTATTTTCAATGTTAATATTAATAATAATGTTTATTTTTTTTATTAATAATAAAGATAATATTAATGTTAATGATGATGCTAATTTTAATGTTAATGTTAATGTTAATATTAATTTTAATGTTAAGGTTAATGTTAGTTTAATGTATATTATATATATATATATATACAACAAGCTTCCTGTACGTGATAAACTTACGGGACAAAGTTACGGGATCACTAAACATACACGTTTATCTTCCAAATTTTTATTCTTTAAAGAATTTAAATCTCTCCATTTTTTAAAACAAAACTATCTTTATCTTAAATAAAGAAATTCTATCCATCAGTCTAATTTTAAAATAGAGGTGATCTTTTTAAACAGAGATAGATAAAAAAAAAATTTTAAATAATGTAGATTTGTTTGAAAAAATGATCTATCTTTCAAAACAAATATATTTTAAAGTATTACTTTTAATTTTAATTTTACGTTATTGTTAATATTAATATTAACTTTTTATTGTTGATTTTAGTGTTAATGTTAATTTTAATGTTTATTGTTAATTTAAATGTTAATTTTAGTGTTAATTTTAACTTTAGTTTTAACATTAATTTTAAAAATTAAAAATACTAAAACTAATACTAAACTTAACATTAAAATTAATACTAAAATTAATACTAACATTAAAATTAAAATTAGCATTAACATTAATATTAATATTAACATTAACATTATCTTTATTATTAATATTAAAATAAACATTAAGATTAACATTAATAATAACATTAACATTAATATTAACATTAAAATTAAAATTAATATGAAAATTATAATCAATATTAAAATTAATATTAACTAAAATTAAATTTTTTGAATATAGATTTGTTTTTAAAGATAGATTATTTTTTAGATTTGCTTTGAAAGATAGATTATACATTAGATTTATTTTTACGGAAAAATTTAGATGTAAATATTAATTTATATTTAAATATATTTGTTTTGAAAGATACATTATTTGTTATATTTGTTTTTCAGAAATATTTAGATTTTTTTGAGAAAGAGAGAGACACATATGTTTTTTCCTTTCCGAGTTTCCGTAATGAATTTTTTTTAATTATCCCGTAAGTTATTCCCGTATAGAAAGGAATATATATACATAAAATATATATATATATATATATATATATATATATATATATATATATATATATATATATATATATATATATATATATATTGGAATAAGGTAATTGTATTCAAAGGTGAGGCCGGGTCATTTTGACCAACCCTTCTCACATCTCCTACTATATTATGTATAAGCCCATTTTTACTAGTACAAACTCTTTCAAATATTCTGCTATTTCGTTCTTTCCATATATGTCACACTTCTGATGCAACTCAAAGACAGGTTTCCCTGGACCAGCCCGCTCCTCGTCCTCTGCCTTCTTTGATTCGCGTAAGTAATCCAGTCAGCTCAAGTCCTCCCCCGACCTGCCTACCAATAAGCCTCGCCGAGATTCCCACACGTCTTTGGAGAAAGAGCATTCGAAGAATAGGTGGCCGATAGTCTCAGTATCATGTCCGCACAGCACACATCTGGAGTCTTCGACCTGTACCCCAAATCTATGTATCCGGTCTTTCGTGAGTAGCTTCCCTAGCGTAGCCTTATACAAACATAATTGCATTTTCCTACGGACCTCTTTCATCCATACAATCTCAGCATACTCAAAGTTCGACAGAGACGCTCCACCCTCCTGACGTGGTCCGAGCTTCCAGCCTAGTTTCATGCCCGCCACCTTCCGGAGGGACTCCAAACTGCAGAGCCCAACTCCACCCTCCCGACGTGGTCGACAGAGACGCTCCCATGCAATGGCATGAATCCCTCCCCTTCATATGAAATCTGCACAGTTTTTCTACCTTCCGGATAGTAGCAATCTAAAGCAGAATAGATTGTAACCAGAAGGAGGCTATAGCGAAAATCACCGATCGAACTAATTCCAGACGACCTCCGAAGGAAAGGCAATGAGCTTTCCACCCTTCTACTCGTCTGTGTACGTACTCAACCAAACTTCGACAGTCCGCCGTATTAGCATAATTGATGGTCAGCGGGATCCCCAGGTATTTAACTGGGAGATCATCTTTCTCCACGCCAAGTATTAGCGCTTTGTCTTCTTTGTCAGGACAGGAATCACTGAAGTAAGCTCGACTCTTGCTTCTGTTCAATTGAAGCTCTGACAACCTGTCGAATGCTTCCATAATGGCTGACACCTCCTGAAGGCCTTCCCTGGTCGGCACCAAGAAAACTAGCAGGTCATCTGCATATATCATGTATAATACATATGGATGCACCGATTTGTATAGTGGACATACTCTCCTCCAGTGTACCGCAACATCGAGAAGACACGTAAAGTATTCCTTAACAATTGTAAACAAGTACAGGGATAACGGGTCACCTTGCCTGAGCCCTCGGTTACTGCGAATGAAGCCATACGGCTGGCCTTTCACCAGTACAGAGAAAGTGGCAGTGGTAATACATTCTCGGATGCGATCAACCCATGCATGTGCGAATCCCATAGCTATCATAACCGCACAGACGAAGTCCCTATTCACCATATCATAGGCCTTTCGTAGGTCTATTTTTACACAGGCCTTATGTACACCCGGCTTATTGAAAGCTCGGACCATCTCGTGCGCTAAGAGGCTATTCTCCGAAATAGAGCGACCTTTAATAAAAGCCGCTTGATTGGGTGACACTAGTTCATTCATCAAACTCTCCATCTTCCGACACTTAGAGCATGCAATGGGACGAAAGTCCTCATGAGCAGTCGCCCCTTCCTTCTTCGGCACCAACGTGAGAAAAGTGTGGTTGAGCTCTCGTAGAAGACGTCTATGAGTGAAGAAGTCTCCCACAAGCTCCAGCATATGGCCCTTGATATCACCCCCAATGTAGCCTGTAGAATCTACTTCTGAAGCCATCAGGACCGGGAACTTTCTCTAGGTGCGCCTTCATGACAAAGCTCTCAATCTCCTCCATGGTGATCGAAGCCATTAGTCCCGCATTGCCAGTGTCCATTACCACCCATTTGCAGGTTAAAACAGGAAATGAGGTTACATAATCAGTCTAATTGTACAGTTCCGAATAATACCTGACCGCCTCATTCTGAAAGTCCTTTGCCCCTGCGATTTTGTGTCTCTCCTCATCCAAAAGCCAGTGAATATGGTTTCTATTGGGAAAGAAATGCGGAAACCCTTCCCCAAACCGGAGAGTACCTGCGAGAGGACCGAGCAATACAACGCACGAACCCAAAAACAACCACACAAAACAATCCACGCAGACACAGAGAATTTTTGACGTGGAAAACCCTTGCGGGAAAAACCACGGGACGATCGGAGTCCAACCCTGAGAAGCCTCCACTAATGGAATAGAAGAATTACACCCTCTACAAACTCCTCCCGATCCAAATCGGATCCCCACAACACTCAGAGATAAGAACAA
The DNA here is from genome assembly GCA_029216955.1 of Iris pallida. NCBI lineage: Eukaryota > Viridiplantae > Streptophyta > Magnoliopsida > Asparagales > Iridaceae > Iris > Iris pallida. Next base: position 14,948,566 of record JANAVB010017999.1, on the reverse strand, counting down.
TGATTACAAGGCTACGAAGAGCGAGAACGACGAGTAGAGATTACCCGAACACGATCTCCTTCGAATAGCGACCTTCAATCCTCCGTCTTCTTCTCCGAAGTTACAATGGCACTCTTGCCTCCTTCTCTCTCCAAGTTGTGTTACGTTGCATTATAAATTAGGGTTTGGAAATCCCAACTTAACTCCCCAATCCCGCAACCAACCTGGACCGTTGGATTAGATCCAGTGGTGAAAAGTCATCCTAAAATCCGCTTCAGCCCCCGACGACACAGAGTTCGGCCAGAACTCTGTGTCGGACAACCAGCACTGGCCGACCACATTCTGGAATGGGGAGGCAGAGTTTGGCCAGAACTCTGCCTGGGGCAGAGTTCGGCCTGAACTCGGCCCCCCTGCTTCCAGCAGCTCCCTGTAGCTCTATCAGCAGCCCCGCTTCCTCCCCGAGCTTCTTCGACACACGAACGGCGCTCGTCGCACTCCGGGGTCTTCTCCACATAGGTTGGGAACCCCACCCACTCCAACAAATCTCCCCCTTCATAACTATGGGGAGGATGTCGTTATCCCGACGATCTGCCTGCAGTACTCAAACTTCCCCCTTGGTAGAATCTTCGTGAACATATCAGCTCCGTTGTCATCTGTAAGAACCTTCTCAAGCACCGTGTCCTTCTTCTCAACCACATCCCGTATCCAATGATACCGAGTCTCGATGTGCTTGGACCGGCTATGAAACGTCTGATTCTTCACAAGGTGGATAGCACTCTGACTGTCGCAAAGTAAAGTATACTGCTCTTGCTTCAGTCCTATTTCTTGCAACAGCTTCTTCATCCACAGCAACTCCTTGCAAGCCTCTGTCACCGCAATGTACTCTGCCTCTGTCGTCGATAAGGCAACACACTTCTGCAACCGCGACTGCCACGACACTGCTCCTCCCGTAAACATCATCACGTAGCCCGAAGTCGATCGCCTCGTGTCTACATCTCCAGCCATATCAGCGTCGGTATATCCAACCAGCTTCGGCTCGTCACCACCAAAGGAAAGTCTCCAACCAGCAGTGCCTTAAAGATATCGTAGAATCCACTTGACCGCACTCCGATGTACCCTTCCAGAATTTGAAAGATACCTGCTAACCGTACCAACTGCATGAGCAATATCTGGCCTCGTACACACCATGGCATACATAAGGCTTCCCACGGCTGAGGCATATGGAACCCGCTCCATATCTTCCTTTTCGTCCTCGGTAGATGGACACTGCTCCTCAGTGAGCTTAAAGTGAGCTGCAAGAGGGCAACTCACTTTCTTCGACCCGTCCATCCCGAAATGCTGAAGTATCCGGTGAATGTACTTCGTTTGGGACAAGTGTAGCAGCTTGGACTCTCTCTCTCGGCTGATCTCTATCCCAAGAATAGTCTTCGCTGCGCCCAAATCTTTCATAGAGAAGGCCGTGCCCAGTTGGCACTTCAGCTCCGCTATCCTAGTGGCATTTCGATCCACTAATAGCATGTCATCTACATAGAGCAACAAAATGATGAAATCATCCTCGGCAAAATACCTTACAAATGCACAATGGTCCGACGTCGTCCGTGCATAACCATGCTCCCCCATAAACGACTCGAACTTTCTGTACCACTGCCTCGGAGCCTGCTTCAGACCATACAAGCTCTTCCTCAACCGGCAGACCAAATGTGACTTGCCCTTCTCACAGAATCCCTCTGGCTGCTCCATGTACAACTCCTCCTCAAGATCACCGTAGAGAAATGCTGTCTTCACGTCCATCTGCTCGACCTCTAAGTCGAGACTCGCTGCTAATACTAGCACCACCCGAATAGACGAATGCTTGACGACAGGCGAAAAGATTTCATCATAATCTAAGTCTTTTTGCTGACCATAGCCTTTGACTACCAGCCTCGCTTTGTATCGAGGGCGAGTAGCATCATCCGTCTGCTTTACTCTGAACATCCATCGATTCTTCAAAGCCTTCTTGCCCTTTGGCAACTGCACCAAATCATAAGTGGAATTGGTGTCAAGAAACTCATATCCTCCTGCATAGCCTCCATCCACTCCTGCCTGTGTTCGTCTTCTATAGCCTCTGCAAAACTTTCGGGCTCTCACCCGTCAGTCAATAGCATATACTCATCCGGTGAGTATCTCGTAGATGGTCGACGATCTCTGTCGCTCCTTCTCAGAGGAGCCACTGGTGCTGGCTGTATACCGACAGCCTCCTTCCCTTCAGAAACTGTCTCTCTGGCATGCTCATCCTCCTGAGGGACACCCTGACCACCATCAGCAGGCTGATGATCAAGGTTGGGAGCTACTCCATGTACTGGCTCCCCCATAACTGGATCCTCTACGATGTCCTCTGGAAACTGCTCGAAGCGAAATGACTCTAACTCAGGCAATTCCTCAGCCTCAGAAGGCGTCTCGGAACCCTGAGTGTTGGTCATGGTCTGATCCTCGACGAACACCACGTCCCTGCTTCTGTAGAGCTTTCTTCCCACTGGGTCGTAGAGTCTATAGCCAAACTCATCCCGACCGTAGCCGACAATGAAGCATCGCCTCGTCTTCGGCTCAAGTTTGGTCCTCTCGTCCTTCAGTACATGCACGAAGGCCTTACAACCAAATGCCCGCAGGTGATTGTATGACGGCTCTTTGCCGTACCATACTTTGTCAGGCACATCACCCTGCAAAGGAGCACTAGGAGACAAATTAATAACATAAGCAGCTGTGAGAAGAGCCTCACCCCAGTAACTGCCCGGCAAGTTTGTTTCTGACAGCAAACACCGCACCCTCTCCATCAGTGTCCTGTTCATGCGCTCCGCTACACCATTGAGCTGAGGTGTCTTTGGCGGAGTCTTCTGGTGTCGTATTCCTTGCTCTCTGCAATACGTATCAAAGGGACCGATGTATTCGCCGCCATTGTCGGACCGAACACACAACAACTTCTTGCCCGTCTCCCTTTCAACAGAGGCCTGAAACTCTTTGAAAGTAGGCAACACCTGATCCTTGGTCTTTAAGGCATAGACCCAAACCTTCCTGGAACAGTCATCAATAAAGGTTACAAAGTAAGAAGCACCACCAAGAGATTTTACCTTCATAGGACCGCAGACATTCGAGTGAATCAACTCGAGCAACGCCGGCTTCCTCGAACTTGGGTGACTTTGGAAAGACACCCTATTTTGCTTCCCAGCTAAACAGTGCGTGCACTTCTCCAACTTTGTAGACTTGAGCCCCGGAATCACCTTCCTGTTCACCAAGTAGCTCATCCCCTTCTCGCTGATATGGTCGAGCCGCCTGTGCCACAACTCGGTAGACGCATCACTGACTGTGTTCATCTTCTGTGCCCCCTGTGTGCTCCCCTCCATATAGTAGAGACCGGATTTCTTGCTTCCTCTGGCAATCATCATCGAACCCCTGGAAAGCTTCCACTGACTGTTCCCGAAGAGACCGAAGAATCCCTCGTCATCCAACCTTCCAACCGATACCAGGTTGAAACGGATATCAGGGACATGACGAACATCCTTGAGAACAAGAACCGCACCCGTCTTCGTTCTCAAATGCACATCTCCAACGGCAACCGCCTTCGACACATCTCCGTTGCCCATCTTCAACACTCCACAGTCGCCTGTAGTGTAAGTGGCAAACAGTGCCGTGTTGTGAGATACATGTGCTGAAGCCCCTGAGTCCATCAGCCAAAAATTGTCATCGCAGGTGAGGTTAGTAATGACCTCATCACCTACGATGATCATATCGCCTCCGTGCATCGAAGCCGCCGCTGTAGTGTTCTCTTCTTGCTTCCCCTTGTCGCCCTTCTTCTCTCTCTTCCAAGCGAAATAATTCCGCTTGATGTGGCCCTTCTTACCACAATGGTAACACTCCGAGTCCTCGTACCAACCTTTGGACTTCCCCCTGCTCTTGTCTCTGCCACCACTTGGACCCCTTCTTTTGTCCCTTCCGCGGCTCTCTGAAACAAGTGCCTCAGAGTGGTGGGATGTGGATAAAGTACCCTGAGAACGTCTCCGCATCTCTTCATTCAACACCCCGCTCTTGGCAAACTCCAGAATGACCACGCCCTCTGGAGCAGAAGCGATCATAGATACTCATACGGTCTCCCAAGAGTCTGGCAAAGTACACAGCAGCCACAGTCCCTGAACTTCGTCGTCGAACTTGACTCCCATAGAAGATAGCTGGTCAACCACGCCCTGGAACTCACTCAAGTGATCCGAAATAGACGCTCCATCCTTGTACCGCAGACCCATCATCGTCCGGATAAGGAACAACTTGTTTACCCCGGTCTTCTTCGCATACAAGGATTCCAGCTTATCCCACAACGTCTTCGCGTGCTCAATATTGGCAACGTGGTTGTACACGTTCTCGTCCACAAACTGCCGTATGTACCCACACACTTGTATATGCTCGAATGTCCAGTCCTCCTCGGATTTATCACTGGACTTCTCGGATGCAAACACGGGTAGATGCAGCTTCTTGACTAACAGCAAATCCTTCATCTTGCTCTGCCAATAATGATAGTTTGTGCCATTAAAATTCACCATGCACACCGGCTTTGCGTCCATCTCTCCTCTCTGGTTTTCTCTGTCAACTACTGACACTCCTTCTGAATTCCAGAACCTGGCTCTGATACCACTCTGTTGGAAAAGAAACGCAAAAACCCTTCCCCAAACCGGAGAGTACCTGCGAGAGGACCGAATAATACAACGCACGAACCCAAAAACAATCACACAAAAAAATCCACGCAGACACAGAGAATTTTTGACGTGGAAAACCCTTGCGGGAAAAACCACGGGACGATCGGAGTCCAACCCTGAGAAGCCTCCACTAATAGAATAGAAGAATTACACCCTCTACAAACTCCTCCCGATCCAAATCGCATCCCCACAACACTCAGAGATAAGAACAATGATTACAAGGCTACGAAGAGTAAGAACGACGAGTAGAGACTACCCGAACACGATCTCCTTCGAATAGCGACCTTCAATTCTCCGTCTTCTTCTCCGAAGTTGCAATGGCACTCTTGCCTCCTTCTCTCTCCAAGTTGTGTTACGTTGTATTATAGATTAGGGTTTGGAAATCCCAACTTAACTCCCCAATCCCGCAACCAACCTGGACCGTTGGATTAGATCCAGTGGTGAAAAGTTACCCTAAAATCTGCTTCAGCCTCCGACGACACAGAGTTCGGCCAGAACTCTGTGTCGGGCAACCAGCACTGGCCGACCACATTCTGGAATGGGGCAGCAGAGTTCGGCCAGAACTATGCCTGGGGCAGAGTTCGGCCCGAACTTGGCCCCCCTGCTTCCAGCAGCTCCCTGTAGCTCTATCAGCAGCCCCGCTTCCTCCCCGAGCTTCTTCGACACACGAACGGCGCTCGTCGCACTCCGGGGTCTTCTCCACATAGGTTGGGAACCCCACCCACTCCAACAGTTTCTTCGTTGCCTCATACGAACGATGTCATAGAAGAATTTAGTACATTTATCATCTTTGTTCAACCAGTCACATTTGGCTCTTTGGGCAATTTGGATCTCATCGGCCAGTTGCATCTCCCCTACTTCCTGGACTAGCCGTTGCTCACGCACAGCTAGGTCTTCATTAGTCACGTCACGTCCTCCTGTAGCTTGTTCTGGACTTCTCACAATTCTGTCTCCTTGGATGTAAGGTCCCCAGTTGGTCGACCACGGACCCAAGCCCGTACCGCCTTCTTAGTAGCCTGCAGCCGAGAGGCGAATCGGTATTGGAAAATCCCGACCACCTCCGTTTGTAGGCCAGCAGCAACTGCCTCTCTGTAACCTGCCTGAAGGTGCCACGAATTGTTATATCTGAATGGGCAGCCCTTGTTTTGGATCGGCTCCATCAACCGAATCTTAAGCGAAGAATGATCACTGTTGCCTGCCGGTAAACATTCTACTTTTGTCAGCCGAAATTTGTTGAGCCAGTCTCTATTACCGACTACCCTATCCAACTGACACACCACCCTTCGTCTGCTCAATTTTTTATTCCAGGTCCATATATGTCCCTGCCTTTCAATGGTGTTGAACTCTGCACGGAGAAGACATGCACGAAATTCCTGAAAAATGTTTTTCGGAACAGCCCTACCACCAATTTTTTCATGTTGATATAACATGGTGTTGAAGTCTCCAAGCATTATTAACGGAATCCATAGTTCCGTCTTTGCCATATTGCTAATCTATATCATAGCCTGCCAAAGCTCATGTCGTCGTCTCCTATCGTTGTGACCATATATGGCCCCCAACATGAACCGAAGCCTCCTTCGGTTAGTGAACACACTTGCAATCAGCTGTTCGGTGTTGAGTATGACCTGGCCTTCCCATTGCCCAGCATCCCATCTAACCCAAATACGTGCCATGTCGCATAGATGGAGGTTATGAGCCTATTTCCACGTACTTGGGGTTCTCCTATTCAACATGTGTTCCGTCTTGATTTTAGTCTCCAACAGTGCACATATAGAGTACTGTTCCTGTCTTATACGCATATATATCTCTCATCATCTCCCTATCGAGCAAGTTCCCCTCACATTCCAAGTTATGATAGACATTAAAACTGTGTTGGGTTCCCCTCATTTCCCGTGTTGACACCCAGAGACGATGCCAACTCTTCCTGTCTATTCCTCTCTCTATGATCTTCGTCGTTCTTGCCTTCTCTTCCTTGCTGTAGGAGTCTATCCCATGTCGGGTTATCGACGACTATTGCCATTTCATCCGCCCTAGGATTGGTTGAGTACGAGAATTCTCTTAGAATATCTTTACTCATCATTGTACGCCTTTTCCTACTTGAGCTCGTCCCTTCCGAGTTTCCTCCCGACGTCTTAGCCTTCTTCCCTTTCGTCGCTGCCCTCCTCCTTGTTGTCATTCCCACGTGAGCTTCATGTCCTACTTCACCGGAGTGAAAAACCACCAATCTCCGCTACGCTTGTTCAGAGGGTATTAAGACCTCCCGCATTACTTCCTTAGTATGCTCTCTAAGTTGGGAGTAGCTACCCCTACATTAGAGTTCTGTTGTGTTCTCGCACTGGCGACTTTCCGTAAGGCCTCTTCATTGCCTCGTTGCGATGCCTGGTTGGAGCTTGGCAGTGCTGCTCCATCAAACCTCACCAACGCCATCTCTATATTACTCTCCCTCCCCTCAGATTGAGTTGGTATCTCTATATGTTGCTCGTACTGTCCCTTTCCTTCCTGAATCACATTTTTCGTCGCATTGTTTTTATCTACTTGTTGATTTGTTTCTCTCCCAGTAACTGGACACTACTGCGTCAGGTGGCCAAAGCACTTACAGTTGCTTACATGTCGGTGGCACCCACTCATATTCAATAGCTTGATAGTATATTTGACCCGATGGAACTTTATATGGAATTTGTCGTGGCAACTGCTGTCCAGCCGTTATCTTTACGAATATCCGTGCATATAGAAGTCGAGAGCATGTCTGCGTTGCTTCATCCGCTTTGATGGGATTTCCTACCAAGCTTCGTCAACATTGTGTTCATCCAGTATTGGATAGGCAAATGTGAAAACTGTATCCAAACTGGGATACTATGTAGCACCTCTCGTTCGCATCGAATATCGACTTGCCATTCCTTCAGAATTATGAGCCTCCCGTCAAATGTCCACAGGCCTCTCAGCAGTATGCGCTCAACATCCTCCCGCATACTGAACTTCACATAGTAGAATCCTTCCTCACAGGCGAAAAACTCCATAGTTCCTTTAGGTCTCCACATCCGGCTGGCATACGCTTTGATATGACCATAGAAAGGTCGGTTCCCCATCACGTAGAGAACTATAGTGTTTTTCCAGAAAGGTAGCATGCCAGCCCCTTATCATTCTTTGGTTTGACATAGGACATCGATTCTCCGCTATGTTTCCCATCCGACTGACACACCTCTGCCCAAAACTTGCTCCAAGTGTCTTCCTCTCTCGATAAATTGTCGGCGCCTATGTCCTTCTCTCCAATACTTATTGGCGCATCGTCTCTGTAATCCCACTTCCCATATTTTTAAATTTTTTAAAAGATTTTCTAAATAAGATGGATTAAGTAATACATTGATTTTACATTTTAGAATTTTCTTAGGAACCTTTGGATATTTTAATTCCTTTAAATCTCTTGAGTACTTCTTCTAGGCCAACCGGCTAGGCTTAAGTTTGGGCCTTTCTTCAGGCCCATACAAGAAAGCCTGGTAAGTAGGATCAGGACCACATACTTTTAGGCTAGGTTATTTCTTTGGTTTCCTTTCAACACTGAGTTGGGAAGAACAATTTGAAATTGTTCTAACCATTTTTGTAACAAACCTCCTTTCCACCCAGCCTTCTTCCCAAAATTTTGGCACCATTTCGAATCGAGCATCTTCACAGTGATTTTGAATTCCTATTTAAACCTCCCATTTACCCAGATCGAGATTCAGTCTTTCTTCTTTTTCCAAACTTCCTTGATTTCAAATTGGGAAGAGCAGAGCCATGGCGAGGAGCTTCGTGGTGGTTGGAAGCAGCTAGGAAAGGGTCCTTCGAAGCCTTGTCGTCCCCGACAACTTTGGTTCTCCATCAGTCCTTCCAGGGAATAGTTGGTGACCAATTAAGGTGAGAAATCGATCTCCACCTTGGTTTGGATCTGAAAAATTTTGAGTGTTTTGGGAGTTTGATTCAATTTCTTCTTGTTCGTATATAGTTCGTTTGAACACTTCGACAAGCTTTGATCACTGTCTGTTCTTCTGATCAAGAGAATTCCTGGTAAGAACAAATCTATCATTCTTTGATTTCACTCAGGTTTAAATAGTTGTATTCTATCATTTCTTTTAAATTTGATTAGATCTGAAGTTTCTGATCTCCAGTCTTATTGTTCAATTGATGGATCTAAGGAATCAACGAGTATGGATCAATTGATCCTATTTTGAGTAGTTCTCGACGTTTTGATTGATCGATCCAATTAATCAACAAGGTGAAGATCTTTATCTAGTGATTTAGTTTCAATCTGCTACTTCACTTTGTATCTTTTGGCATTGGAGTTTTTGAATCGATCTCGTTCAGATTTAGATCTGAATCTTGAATGAACAAATGCTTTGATCTGTCATGTTTTAGGAGTAGAGTCCTTCATCGACCTTGAAGATCTCGTTCAGATCGACTGATTTACCAGAAAGCATCATTTTGTTGTGTTGATTCAAGGAGGTGAGAATTATACTAATGTCTGTGATAACTGATTACACTGTAATTGGGATGATGTTCAAATCCTGAATGATCTTCTATTTATTTTTAATATCTGAGTTGGTGTCGATTTGAATCTTAATTGAACATAGGTCAGATTGGGGGTTCGTGTTCAGTTTCGATTCACATCATCTGTGATTGCAGGACAACATTCTCAGGTAATTTCTTGAACCTCTCGATAGAATTTGAGATTATGCGATTCATATTTAATACCATGATACCCTGTTAATAGTATCCAGATTTGGGCTGTCAATAGTTTAGTCTAGCTACTTCGAAGCTTATTTCATTTTAGCTATATTAGCTCATTTTTATTTTCTTTTCTTTGTGGAGTTAGGATTTTTGTATTTGTATGATCTTGAGGCTGAAACATGTTAATTCTTAGGTTCAATATCAATACTAACCTACCCTATCATGACAAACTGTAAATTTTCTTCTAACTTACCTGTAATAGTAGATGTCCAGTTCAACTCTTGAGATTGTAGTAATGATAGATTATTTTGTTTACTGAGTAATATGTTTTAAACATGGAAATAGAATTATTTTGGTCATGACAAGCCTAGAATGGAATAATAACCAGGTATCAGGATTACCTGAGTAGTAAACTGTAGCATAAAATATTGCAGTACTCAGTGCAATACGACATATGCTGGAAAGCTAACAGTGAGCAGTAGGTTCCCTGAGAGTGTAGACTGTAGGAGTGAACTTTGAAATTCATTGAGTTCCTAAGGGACTTGGTTGACTTCGATTGAAATAATACCTTACTGCACCTGAGTGTTGCCCTATGGGACAGGTTAATTGCTCTTGTGTGTGTGTAGAATACTTCAAGTTTCAACTGATAGTGAGATTGAGGTTTTGTTGAACTATAATCCTTTTTAGGATATGTTGTAGGATTAAGGACTGATTTGTATCAGTGCTCAGGATTAAGGACTAATTTGCATCAGCCTTAATCAGGACTGATTTGCATCAGCCTTAGCTAGGACTGATTTATCAGTACCTTAACTGGACTGATTTGAATCAGTGTCCTAGTTAAGACTGATTTGTATCAGCCCTGTTAGGGACTGATCTATATCAGCCCTGTTAGGGACTGAATTGTATCAGCCCTGTTTAAGGACTAATTTGTATCAGTCCTATTGAATTGATAGGCTCTAATGAGTTGTAGTGCCAGTAACATAAGATGGGCTTCAGTACTGGAGTAAACTCAACTTGGCTCTTTAACGAACTTAAGGATTGATAGACTAAGTCTGACCTGAAACAACTAGTGGACTGTCCTAGTAGTTGGCCTATGGTTTTGTTATAGGTTGGGACCACATTTGTGTAGATGCTAACAGTTAGAAGTAACCATGAAGGTCTTCGATAAAACCTAGTAGAATCAATCTTTAGTTAATATTTTGATTATGTCAAAAGCTTTGCTATGTACTACTTCAATGATAATTTTTAATACAACCTTAGAAGTACTGCTTATTTAGAGTAGGTATATTTATTAACTTTATCCTAGATAATTAGTTTATATTTGGGGAGTGAGTGATTAGAAATTAACCAACTGGTAATCATAAACAGGAGGATATCCAGCTTTACATCCCACACTTGATCACCCTGAGCAAGGCAAGTATACTCCTCGGATTTGTCCATTACTTCATGTCTTGTATTCATGCTTGTACCTTCTTGTTGACACGATATTTCAAGAGATTGACTTGTATCTTGTTCCCTGAGTTTACTTGTGTCTGGGGGGAAAATACTACAGATGTGTGATCAAACCCGAGTTACAATTCATGTGAATAGCTTAGGCCCCGCATTGTGCACGCGGGACCGAAGCCGTACCATTTTATGTTTCCTGTTTTACCCAAGCCGATCACACGCTCTGGATGTATTTTGATATATTGCACACGTCAGGTTCATTGTATATTTCATGTTCAGGCTTCATTTTATGTTCTCTGTATTCCTTGTATTTACTTCTCAGTATTCATGTTCAGGTTTCATTTCATGTTCTTATTTCTCGTACTTTATATTTTTCTGTATTCATTTCCATATCATGATGTTCATGTTTATTTCCTTGGATATACTTAGCTCTGCTCCTGACTAGGATATGTTGTAGGTGAGTTAGAGGCTATCTGTGACACTTATTACGGGCAGGAGCCTGGAGGCACCTATGAGCTAGCCAATGTTGCTCTGGACTTAAAGGCTGAGGAGGCCTAGTATCTTTCCATGTAGTTTCTTTTGACTTGTATTAGAGACTTCAGTTTACATTTCATTTACTGGAAAATGTAATAACTTTTAGACATGTACTTTGATTCTGGAATTCGATATTATAGATGTTGTGGTTTATATTCATTCTTATTTGGACTTGTTAGTTTCTCTAGCTTGGTAAAGCTTACTACGTTGAGTCTTCCAACGTAGGATGGGCATGTCCGAATTGTGTTCGATTATTCGGAAGCGGGTCGTGACAGTCTCCTTTTCTGTTATTGGTCGTGCCCGCATTGCCAGCCGATCAGTCCACCGCCATATACATCATCTTAGTCTGTGGTGGTCAAGTCATGTCACGATCCGTACCCGGATATACGGGTACGAATACGTGGGCCATGCCCAGCCTACGCTGCAGTATCGGCGGTAGAGCGCTGTCAAGTACCCGATACTAACTACAACATCTAAAGATCCATAACTATAAAGGTACTCGTATCACATCACAAAAACAAAGGAAGATAAGACAAGAAATAATAATAATATCACTAGAACAACTAGAATCTGCAAGGATCATATGAGACAAGAATAAAACAGAGGAAAACAATAACAAACTAAATAACTACCAGACCTAGAACTCCTGAGAAACAACTCACGGTGAAGAATACCGAGAACCACCCCAGCTAGCAACATCCTGTAGTCCAATACTGAGGGCACAACTACTCCTAAAATATTGTCAACATATCCAGTCAGATGGAACGAGCAGAAATCTCAAATAACAATTCTAGTTAAACGATATTAGAAATGTAGCAGTAAATAGAGAGAGTATACAAGGAATCTTGAAATGTACATGTGAGTATCATGGCAAGGTAAGCTGTTGTTTGCCATTAAAATCTTTTGATTGCAAATTTCAATACAAACAGAACAGTATTACAATATAGGACTTAGACGTAGTCCTAGGAGTACACTTTTGTTTATCTGGATCCCTTGTGCCGATGGAGCGAGTGGTAATGCGTTGACTCTGTTGACGATCTGACGACGGTTATCGGTTCTCTGAAGGTTTGGATTGCTCTGGGTGCCGGAGCTTGCTGAGAGGAGGAAGACGTTGAGTGTCTGTATCTGCCTCTCTGGTTGTGCGATGTCTCTGGCTGTCTACGAATGTTCGTCTATGTGTGTGTAGGTCTGGAAGAAGGAAATGATCCCTCAATTTATATAGTCTGCAGGCTGGTTACTCATGCGCGCATATGTAGGATGCGTCTGGACTCGAGGACGCCACGTGGTGATTGCTGATGGAGGCGCATGGACGATGCGTCCTGATTGAGGGGTTGAATTCTTCATACTGTTATTGTGGGCCGGCACGTAGCAGAGGAGGGGATTTTTCTGTTGCTGAGATCTTGGATGAATCGAGTCAAAGGACACGTGTCATCGGCCCATGGCTCGGAGATCTCGGATTTGGTGGGGAATGATCTGGTAGGATACGCCTGGAATTGGGTGCATGAGAAGACTTTGGCTCGTAACCTTTGGGAGTCATGAACGATTCAGGGTGTATGGCTTTTGAGGCGCATGCGAAGCTTCAGTAGTGACTTTACTTCTGTCTTTTGGGATCAGAGAGAAGTCTGGGACGCATGGCTTTTGAGGCGCATACAGAACTTCAGTAGTGACTTTACTTCTGTCTTTAGGGATCAGAGAGAAAGTTTGAGACGCATGGCTTTTGAGGCGCATGCAGAACTTCAGTAGTGACTTTACTTATGTCTTTAGGGATCAGAGAGAAAGTATGAGACGCATGGCTTTTGAGGCGCATACAGAACTTTGGACGCATGGCCGCGGAGGCGCATGAGAGTGGTTGGGCGGCCACGTGGCTTGTAACTGCCGGAGGAAAGTAATGATGATGCTGACATTGGCGATGCTTCGTTTTTTGAAAAAGCTGTCAACTGTTCAGTCCTCGAGAGGCGTGCTGCCAACTCTGTCAGACTTCAGTATTTAATATTCTTTGACAGATGATGGACTGTCGGAGTGGGCGCATCGATCGGCGTTCCACTAGGCACATAGGGCCGCATGGGAGCGCATGCTTGTGAAGCGCTTGGTGCTGAGGGGCGCGTCTGTGTGATGTACGGTCTGGCCGGCGCATCTACTCCGTTTGACACGTCTTTTGGTACGACTGTTACGTTCTTCGAGTGCCTTAAATAGCCGTTTTTGACTTGGCTAAATTCGAAGCGTCAGGTTCATCCATTTAATGCAAATTCATTGTACGGGATTCAGAGAGCCATCCACTTGGCGCATGAGTTTGATTTGCCCGGCCTATAAATAGTGGCATGGAGAGAGTTTGTTTCTTGTTCTCTTACGTCCTCCCGAAATGAACTTATTTACTCGAGCATATTCTGTTGACGATATATTTTCGAGGGTGAAGATGCGATGCAATGTCTTCATTGATGCACTTGAAGGTGACTGTTACATCCAAAAGTCTGAGTCGAGGGCTTCTGAGGCAGGCGGAAGGTGCCTGTTGCATCCAAAGATAGGGATGCACGAGCCTCGTCTCCGTCATGTGGGAAGAGCCGCAGATCGGAATTGCGGTGCTGCGGCTTTGGGGGCTCTTTCTTCTTTCAAAATGGGTGTTATCCATTCTGGTTGTGTTGAAAGCTGCTCCTTTAGCAGCGATTTCGATTACGGTCTTCCTTCGTCTTTGGAGGCTCTTTCGAAGCCTCCTCTGGCCACAGGTTGGCTTGCGGTGCTCTTCTCTTCCTCGGTTTGGAGAGCTCTTCCTCCAGCTAGAGGGTTGATTGCCACCCTCGTTCTGCTCAATAAATGCTTCATTAGTTGAAGCATTTAGACGGCGGTGAGCCTGGCTGGAAGAGTGGCACATAACTGAGCTGCTGAAGGGATGCACATAACTGAGGATGCTTATAACTGAGCTGCTGAAGGGATGCGCCCGGCTGGGGGCGCATGGTGGGATGCACGCATGGTGAAATGCGCATGAGGACGCATGGTGAGATGCGCATGAGGGCGCATGGTGAGATGCGCATGTTCGAGAGCGCATGATGATGCTGCGCCAGGCTGTAGACTTAGGGTCTTTTCTTTTTGTAGAAGTTTTCCTTTGTACAACCCTTTTTAAGATATGTAATAGACTTTTATATGAAAATAAAAATCTTCTTCTAATTTCTCTATTCTTGTTTTGCTGTGTCCAAGTACTTTTGTCTGATCTTCCTGGCGCATGTAGTATTTGGCGCATAGGATTTCTGATCGTAAAATTCCATGCTTCTACAAGACCCCCTTCAAAGTTTTCAAAACTTTTTTGTCAAGTTTTGGAATACTTTGAATAAGAAGCATGGTGGTTGGAGCGCATGTCTATTCGGGCACATGGATACTCCACGCATCAATGACGGGGCGCATGCTCTTCTCAGTTAATGTAAATGATAACGCCTCGATAACCAAGAAGATAAATGATGATCTTTTTGGTTTTATCTGCAGTTATCTCTTCACAGAACCTAAAGCGGCGGCTGAGGTCACACTTCATCGGTTCACGCGTGCGACTGAGCCTATAAATAGGCGTGAGGAGAAGAGAGAAATTTCTAGCCTGATTCCTCTCTTTGCTTCTGTCTTTTAGAGTTCTTCTTCGAAAAAATCCTAACTTTTTCTTTTTAAGAAATGGCTCCCAAGACTCCTCGTGGTGGTGCTGGCAAGAAAAAAGGCAAAGGGAAAGAATCTGTAGAGGCTGCTGCGGCTGATGTTCCCCGTCCACCTGTTAAAGTTCGGCCATCGGTAGTTGGTGAGTTTCATCATCCCGTTCCTGTATCATACATACGCCGACGCGCATGGACCTTGAGTCCTGATGATGCGCCGAGGCTCCATTGCTGACGCGTATGGGTTTAAGCCCTGAAGATGCGCCGAAGCCCCTCTGCTGACGCACATGGGTTTAAACCCTGAAGATGCGCCGAAGCTTTACTGCTGACGTGCATGGGTTTAAGCCCTGAAGATGCGCCGAAGCTTTACTACTGTTGCGCAGGATGCACCGAAGCTCCTTTTTAGATGTGCATGAGCCTGATGCGCTCTTGATGAGAATGAGGCTCAGATTCTTTTGTTGTTTGTAACATCGCTAAATCTTTGCCTTTTTTGTTGAACACCAGTGTCGATGACAGTCCCACTCCTGAATGAAGTGCTTCTAGATGCTGCCCTCTGCCAGATGGGAGTAGATTACGATGAAGAGGTGATAAATTCTGCTCGAGCTGCTATCATGCTAGATCAGCCTCCCGAGAGAATGATTCAAATCTGGGAGCAACTGCATGGGTTCCTCAAACGGATGATGGAGCGTAGTGTTTTGAAATCTGCCACTTCTGATAACGTGACCTTCCTGAAGCCGAGTTTCTGTTTGGAGACCGCCTCACTTCTATTGAAGCAAAGGTATTGAAGGTCAAGGAAGATTGGTTTTTTACAGCAAGAGGAGTGCATATGATCGTTAAGCAGCTTGAACGTCAATGGCCTTTGACGGCCTTCTGTCGTCTTGCTTGCAAGAGGAGGATGTCTTGGGAATTAATCCCATCCCAGGAAGGAGCGGTAGCAGGTATCCTCAAGATCGACTCTTCCTCTGATCAAAGGGATACTTTGGCTGCCGTGCGGTCTAGGCCATCTTTCACCTGGCGGACTCTACGTCCTGGGAGCATTTACAGTAATGTTCCCCTCAATACATTTGCTTTCGGTGCTTAGACTTTTGCCAATCGCATGCTGTTAATGGAGCGATCGTATCCGAAAGGTAAATTTCGGATAGAGGGTTGGTGTCATTACGTTGCCAAATGGGACAAGCTGACGCTCTGGATGCTGTCATGGTTTTAAACCGAACTCCAAGAGATGGGGCTGACTGCCACGATCCGTGCTACTCAGACAGGTGTTGACATCAACGGACATATGTTCCTCGTGCTCCTGGAGATGTTTAACACCCAGACCGGGACTTTTTTTACCCTGGTGGGGGAGCTGGGACTCGCACTTCATGAAATATATGAGGGGTCAAGACTCCCTTGGAGGTCAGAACCTTATGAAGAATACTTCCCGACCAACAAGGAGTTCCAAGTCCCGGGGGACAAAGCTGAAGAAATGATGGTCATCTTCAAGGAAGTGGCGAGTCATCATTACTATATGCAGAAGAGGGATAAGAGCGGGTCGCAACCTCATGTGACCGCCTGGAGGGATTACGTCTTCAAGCAAGACACGGAGGATCCCTCTCAATTTACCACTCCGCCAGCGCTTTTCCGTAGCGAAGTGATCTCCGAAATGAGCAGGTTGGATGAGAAGAATCCCCGGGAAAATGAGGATCGGGAGTCGGATGAACGCTCCTATAGCTGTTTCTGGCACCTTACTCATCGGATGTCGTCGAAAACAGTGTTAGGGTATCTGGATCTCGAGAGGTAGTACCGCTTTGCTCCCGTAGAACAGGGAGAATGGTGTGTTGCCTGTCGGGGTCCGTACCATTATGCGGTAGGCCCAAAGGCATTCACCAAGCTTTTCGTCCCAGTCGCGTTTATTGGATGATGCAACCTTTTTGAGTAGCCTGACGATAGTCTTGTTGAATGTCTCGGCCAATCCGTTTGCTGCCGGATTGTAGGCGGTTGAGGCCACATTTTGGATGCAATTCTTGTCACAGAATCTGCTAAAAACATGGCTGATGAACTGAGGACCGTTATCGTGGATAATCCTCCGGGGTACCCCGAATCGGTAGATGACATGGTACTTGATGAAGCTGATCACCCTAGAGCTCTTCACTTCCGCCAGTGGGACTGCTTCTGCCTATTTGGAGAAGTAGTCGGTGATGGCTAGGATGAAGCGGTGTCCTCTCGATGAAGGAGGGGTGATCGGTCCTACAATGTCCGTGCCCCAAGCTTCGAAAGACCAAGAGACGACTGTAGGATGTAGTAGTTCTGACGGTGTATGGATGAAGTCTGCGTGAAGCTGGCACGCATGGCACTTCTTAGCATAGTCAACAGCATCAGCGGCCATAGTTGGCCAGTAGTAGCCCATGCGTCACAGTCGATCCTGCAACTTAGGGCCAGGTTGATGGGCTCCGTAGGTCCCATCGTGAGCTTTTCGAAGGGCTTCTGTCGCTTCTTCGTTGGACAGACATCGTAGGAGAAGTCCATCGTAGGAGCGTCGGTACAGCATTTTGGTAGCTGTATCGTAGTAGAATCGAAGGGAGCGCCTCCTGACTGAGACAGCTTCTTTTGGGTCTTCTGGGAGAATTCCGTAGACAGTGAAGTCGATGAACGGGAATCTCCAGTCTCAGACATTAACACCAACACTTGTTGAAATGGCATGGGTCACTTGTGAGCACAGGTTGTTTTTAGGACAGACCAAGTCTCGATCAACTACCGTGACGTAGTGTTGAGTCCCGAGGGGTGCTGCTAACGAGGCTGTGAGGGCAGCTAGAGCGTCAGCCTCCAGATTTTGTAAACGAGGTACATGTTCGATGAAGAACTCGGCAAAGGTCGAAATGATGTTCAACGCAACTCCATGGTAAGGGATTAGGTCTTTATGGCGAACCTCGTATTGCCCTCTGATCTGGTTTACGATGAGTTTTGAGTCGCCGTAGGCTTCCAGATGGTCCACCCCCAGCTGTTGCGCCAGCTGAAGTCCCATGATGAGCGTATTATACTCGGCAACATTGTTGGAGCACGGCGCTGGATGACCAGCTGATCGGGAGAGACCAAGACTACTACCACTCCTGCGATAATTTGGCCTTTGGGGCCTATTCTTGAAGCGCCATCGAAAAACATCCGCCAGACGGAGCTTTCTTCGGTGACGTTAGATTCTTGGACCTCATCTGGGATGTCTTCATAGAGTCTGGAGGATTCTGGGATGGGGTGTGCAGCTAAAAAGTCGGCCAGAGCCTGACCCTTGATGACTTTTTGTGGAACGAACACCATGTTGTACGGTGTTAGCAAGATCGCCCACGTAGTTAGCCGGGAGTTTAATGACCCTGGCTTCGTCATGAGAACTCTGAGTGGATTGACTCGGGAGATAACATGAATTGTCTGGACTGAGACATAATGGCGAGTCTTCTGGATGGCAAATACCAACACCAAGTACTCCTTTTCAACGAGGTTGTACCGGTGTTCGGCCCCGATCAGTGTTCTACTGAGGTAGTAGATAGCTTGCTCATAGCCTGTATCGCTGTTCTGAGACAGCAAAGCGTCAAGGAAATGATCCATGCCACGGACGTAGACGAGGAATGGTTTACCGACGACGGGCGCCACTAGGACTGGTGGACTCGTCAAGTAAGCTTTGATGTCGTCGAAAGCTTTTTGGCATTCCTCTGTCCAGACGTAAGAGGCTCCCTTCTTCATAAGCTGAGTGAAGGGTCGACATTTTCCGGAAAGGTTTGCTATGAACCTCCGGATGTATGCCAGACGCCCCTGCAGGCCTCGAAGTTCTCGGAGGTTCTTCGGAGGGCCCATGTCGAGGATGGCTTTGGTCTTCTCGAGATCGACATGAATGCCTTTCGCCGTGATAATGAAGCCCAAGAACTTTCCGCTGGAAACCCCTAAGAAGGATATAGCGGGGTTCATCTTGAGTTGGTGCGCCCGCATGAGATCGAAGACTGTCTTCAGGTCTTATAGGTGATCTCCTTTGAGACGGCTCTTGGCTGCGATGTCATCAATATAGCATTCGACTGTCTTGCGAAGATGCTGACGAAAAATGGTGCTCATAGCTCGTTGGTATGTGGCACCGGCGTTCTTCAAGCCGAAGGGCATCACTGTGTAGCAAAAAATGCCCTTTGGAGTCCTAAATGACGTATGTTTTGCGTCATCGGGGAACATCTTGATCTGGTTGTAGCCCGAATATCCGTCCATGAAAGACACGCGTTCGAAGCCACATGTGTTGTCGATCATCACATCGGTGATGGGAAGCGAGAATTCGTCCTTCGGGCAGGCGGAGTTAAGATCCCTGAAGTCGATGCAGACTTGAATCTTTCCATTCTTCTTAGTGACCGAGAGAACGTTGGACACCCAATCCGGGTGTTGTTCTTCACGGATGAAGCCGCTGGTCAAGAGTTTGTCCACCTACTGATCGATAGCGTTCATGATGTCCGGACGAAAGCGTCGCTGTTGTTGTTAGATAGGCTTGGCATCGGGCAAGATGTTGATCCTATGCATCGCGATCTGAGGATCGAGTCCCGGCATGTCTACGTAGCTCAAAGCGAAGACATCAATATATTCTTTAGCCAGTTGGATTAAAGACTCCCGGTCTTCTCCTTTTAGGCTTTTGCTGATGAAGATGGGTTTGGAAGAAGATCCATCCCCAAGGTCGATCAGCTCGACTTCGTCTTCGGTAGGGGGTTCGCGTAGCTCAAAACGAGACTCCCATTGTTCTCCTAAGCATTGCGTCCAGGGTTCTTCTTCGAAGAATTCTGGCGCTTGATCTTCGCCTTTATCTTCTTGAGGTTGAGCGGATGTCATGCTGGATGACAGTACTCTCTTGAAGACTGAGCCGATACTGGTATCAAAATCCCAAGTTGATGCTTCAGACGAATGGAAATATTCTGCTTCTTTTGCCTCCGAACTCTCTGGAGTTGACGGCGGCGTGACATAGCCTATCCCCCGTCGAGTCCGATTATAGTAGTCCTGCGGCTTTCCTTTAGGTGTTGGAAGCCGAAGAGGAAGATGTCGACCCTTGCCGTAGTTCAGGCCTTTGTTGCTTTTTAGGTCGTAACCCATCTTTTGGATGAGGTACTTTGCCTTATTCGTGTACCGATAGACTTGTATTCTGCCGGTATCTGGTTCTAGCTCGAGTGGCGGAAGGTCTTGATGACGCTCGACTTTGCCGAAAATGATGGATTCTTCGTCTCGACTCCGCGGTGGGACTACAGAACAGACTCCTTGAACGGGACTACTCGATTTACATGATTGACGGTTGTTATTTGTGTTTGCAACGACCGTAGAGCGTTATCTAATGTATACATGGCATTCCAATATGGAAGACTAGAATAATTAAAAGACACTCTATTATTGATGAAATACGAGATTTTATCCCGCGAGATTACATTGTCCAGAGAGGGTGCGTCTACATCAGCAGAGATATATTCTCCTAGCTCTTCATCTGTGAGTACTGGGATTGGCTCGGGAGAGTCCACCACAGCTTTGATTTCAGGGTCCGAGAGGGCTATGTGGGCCTTCTCTGGCAGCTTGGATTGCGGCGGCTTGCCCTTAAGACGCACCTTCAGAGGTGCCTCAATCGCGCCTTCGGTGATGGGTGCCTTCCCCTGTAGTTTTGCCACGAGGGGAGCCGATGTTTGAGGCAACTTTCCCTTGAGTCGTATCTTCAAGGGAGCTTCAGTAGCAATTGGTGCTTTCTCGGGTAGCTTGATGTTCATGGGAGGCAACTTCTGAGGCAGTTTGCCTTTGAGTCGGATCTTCAAAGGAGCGTCGGGCGTCATCTTAGGCTCCATGTCCGGCTCTGCTGCCGTTTCTGCCTCGTCGTCAGCATCATTGGCTTCCTCCTCGTCAGGTGATTTGTACAAGTTGGAATCAGTGAAGTAGGCTTCAACCCCTTTGAAAGGGTCAATGTCCGCGAACTCCGTCCGGATGATGTCGTTGGTAGACACGTACTTCATACATTGGTGGAGTGTGGATGGCACCACCATGTACTCATGCAGCCATGGACGACCCAACAGGAGGTTGTAGTTGACGTCGGCGTCCACGACGTAACAAGTCACCTCAGTTCTGAGATTACCAATATGGCACTTTAGACGTATCTTGTCCAGTGGCTCGCTTTTGCTAGCTTTGAAGCCACTGATTATTGTGTTGGATGGCGCCAGTCGGTACATTGGGATCCCCAGTGTTGAGAGCAGCGTCTTCGGAATGATGCTGAGGGAAGACCCTGGATCGATCTGAATCCGCTTCACCTTGACAGAATCGATATACCCTGTATAATATAGCGGCCTGTTGTGTCGGTTGTGCTTGAGCAGCATGTCTTGTTGGGTGAAGGTTATATTAGGGATAACCTCATCCGCACAATGACAGTGCGCACATGCAGTTGGGAGATCTTCAAGCTGCTTGACCTGACTGATGAAGGACTCAGCATCCTTCAGGGCTTCACAAAGAGCTTCGCGAGTGTCCTTGGAAAGACGAAGGAGCTCAAACAGAAAAAGGCGGGCAGGAGTACTGGCAAGTTATGCCAGTATGTCGAAGTTGTAGAGCATGGCTAAACCCAAAGCATTCTCCTTTCGCAGAGGCCTGTCGAAACGAGCCTCTATATGCTTCTGCTTATTAGCTGCTGGAGGCTTGGACGGACCCCCTTCCTCGGTAGTAGGGACGGTGCAAGGAGGCACCACCTCGACGACAGCTTCGTCGGGTTGGGCGTTCTGATGTGAACGCGTTTGTACAGGAAGAGCCTCTTCTGCGAAGGAAGAGACCATGCGGCAAGACTTGATCTTCCTGCCTTTCGTTTTGGAGGCAGAGCGTACCTCCGGTTGAGTAGCCTCGGAGACGAGATCAGGGTGAACCCATAAGATCTCTCCCCGAGATGTAGTGAGTGGGATGAGTCCACTCACGTTATCACGAGTAGGTGGTAAGTTAACCACCTCCATTGTCGCCTTAGGGATGGGGACGACGCCATCTTGTGTTATAGTTGGCGGCAAGGTGCCGAACTGGAGCGACACCACGTTGGCCGAAACCGTCTTCTCCTCGTAGTCAACAGAGATAACATCCGCATTGATCATGCGCTGGATGTAGTTTTTGAGGACGTAGCAGTCCTTGGTTGGATGTTCGACAAACCGATGGTAGTGACAATACCTCGGATTATCCATTTTTCCAAGCTCGTCCGGACGCTTCGGGTTCGATAACTTGATCTTGTCACCCTACTTCAGTATCTCAAAGAGTTATAGGGTATCTTCATCATTGAAAGAGTACACCTCCTTTGGCCTTGGTACAAGTGGAGGCTTCAGAGTAGGTGCTGATGCACCTTTTGAGGTATTAACAGTCAACGTCTGTTTCCCCTTCGTCTCTCGTCCGGGGTTGTTGGCTGCAGGTTGTTTCCCCTTGTCTTCAAAGGCGGGGAAACTGACTCCCAAAAGACGAGCATTGGCCGCCTTCTTTTCTGCGGCCTCGGCTTCGATGATTAGGGAACTCCAGTCGGGAGGAGGAGTAGAGTTGAGCCAGAGTTTGACTGTAGGAAGCATATTCATGCTGCAGGAGGAGAGGAGTGCATGTTCTGGCATGCCCGGGGGCAGTCTGAAGCAGGCCTGTCGGAAGCGTTCGATGAATACCCGAACTATTTCCTTCTCCTTCTGGCGTATCTCTATGAGAGACGCCATTGTCATGTCCTTTCCGCCGTCGTAGAAACGGGCGAGGAAAAGATGCGTCAAATCGTCGAAGGACGATATGGAATTGTCGGGGAGGCTGCAGTACCAGTCGTACGCCACTCCTTTCAGTGCGCCGACAAATATGCTGGTGAGTAGCGCATCCTCTTTTGGAAGATGTCCCGTCTGAGACTGGAAATACATCAGATAGCGACGCAGAGAGTCTTTCCCGTCGTATGGCGTCAGTTTTTGTGGTTTATATTTGGGAGGATAAACCACTTTATTCCATTCGAGGGGATAAGGTTGGGGGATGCCCATCTTTTGGCGCTCATCTTGTCTCGTCTTGGACTCAAAGCGCTCGCGCAGGTCCCTGATCATCTCGACTACGTCTTCCGTGGAGCTGGGAGTCAGGGAAGGTGGTACCACCTGGAGTTGTGCATTCGAGGGCTCCGACGTCCGGGGGGCTTCGCGACGATCCGTATCCAAGGATACCCGTTGAAGGGGTACACTTGACTCTCCATTGGCCCCTGGGTCGGGACCGGTAGAAGGTGTCCTGGCCAAAGCTGATCGTATCTCAAACACTGCTTGAGTCAGTGTTTGCATAGAGACAGAGAGGGTTTTGAGTCCTCCCTCCAAGGTGTCCATGCGCTGGACGAGGTCTGGTGGCGGCGCATCAGACTCGGTATCACCTCCAGCCATGTAGACTGTCATGACACGGATGGTGTCGGATGGCTGAGTTGAGGTTTCGCTTTCAGCCTCACTCTCCTGTACTGGAGTTGTTGTTCCGGGAGCTTCGTCTTGGCCACCCCCAGCTATGTTCCTGAGGACTTCTTCGTCTTCGAGACTCGGATCCGCAGGGGCTAAGCTACCCCTAGGTAAGTTTTGGAGGACGCCTTCGTCTTCGGAAGAAGTATCCGTAAGGGCCTGACTACCCCTAGTCATGTCCTGAAGGACTTCTTTATCTTCGAGATGCTGGTCCACAGGGGCTAGACGACCCCCAGCTACGTCAGGGAGGCTGACTTCGTCCTGAGGATGAAGATCCACCCCAGCTGTGCTTTAGAGGACACCCTCATCTTCAGAAGGAGGATCAACAAGGGCTTGGCTACCCCCAGCTTCCTCCAAGAGCTTCTTCCTCCTCCGAGTACCTTCGAACACTCCGGAGGACGCGACGGTTGATTTGGATTTCCTCGGCTGGCTCTTGGACGAGGAAATGTCATTCGTCTTTCGGACTGACGAGGAGTTGGAGATTACATTGCATGAAGCAACCTCTAGTTCAAGCTCCTCTATTGTTGACCCTTTCTTCCCAAGACGACGTCGGAGGGGTGTCGATGACTGCAGCCGCTGGAACACCGACTGTCTTGGTGGGACTGCTGACTTGCAATAGCAGTTGATGGTGACCACAGCACAAGTGTGCCCTATGAGGGGCGTATCGTGCTTGACAGTCGACTCTCCTGATCGGCACTTGCGAGTGATCACGTTACGTAGATCGTTGGAGGAGAGTACTACCTTCGTACCCCCTTCAGGCACATGGCAAGGCCAAACGCCGGGGTGGTCAGGTGAATGCTGCGCCTCCTGACCTAACACCAAACAGGTGCCTCGATCAGTAGTGGGAGAACAACATTTAAAGTGACTAGAACGAACCTCAGACGCACAACCCGAGGGGGCGCGGGGGTTCAAGACCACTGGGTTTGCCTTACTCGACTTGGTTGCGAACGCAACAGATGTGCCCAAGTGAGATAAGGACTTTAAAGGTTGGCTCGTTTCTGGCACCGCAGCACCTGAGTCAACCTTATACAGCTTACCATCAGCAGCGCGCATGATTGTGAGCGCATGCTTCTGGCTTGCTGCTGGCATAGCACGCTTGGGACGCATTGTCCGTGCTGCCTTGGACTTCTTCGTACCAGGCCACTGGGGTGCATAGTACTCAGAATCTAAATTTTCCTCGCCACTACAGCGAGGGAGTCTGTCAAAGACAAAGACCTTCTGTGGCGCATCAGAGATGATGCGCGGGGCATTGGCTGCGCCCCTACTTCGTCGACGCATCTTCATCGCCTGAAAGGGAGATGGCTGGAGAATGTGGTCAACTGCACGTTTCCCCGAGAGATGCGCTGCATCGGTGGACGCATCTTGGTGCTGAGGACGTCAGTAGGAAGGAAGGCTAGATCAGCGCATCCCCTTCGGTGGTGGTGCTAGAGGCGTCGACCTTGCGCACCCAGATTTGGCGGGTCTTCTTCGGCTTTGGCAGCCGCTTCGAAGGACCCGCACTTCCTTCAGAGATGAACTCCTCATATGCTTGTTTATTGAGGCGTATGACCAATGTCTTGTGGGAGGAGCCCACCTTCACATCGTCGGATTGCGACACAGCTTTCTCGGTGGAGGAGAAAGAAGTCCCCAGCAGAGTCGCTACCTTGTTTGCCATTAAAATCTTTTGATTGCAAATTTCAATACAAACAGAACAGTGTTACAATATAGGACTTAGACGTAGTCCTAGGAGTACACTTTTGTTTATCTGGGTCCCTTGTGCCGATGGAGCGAGTGGTAATGCGTTGACTCCGTTGACGATCTGACGACGGTTATCGGTTCTCTGAAGGTTTGGATTGCTTTGGATGCCGGAGCTTGCTGAGAGGAGGAAGACGTTGAGTGTCTGTATCTGCCTCTCTGGTTGTGCGATGTCTCTGTCTGTCTACGAATGTTCGTCTATGTGTGTGTAGGTCTGGAAGAAGGAAATGATCCCTCTATTTATATAGTCTGTAGGCTGGCTGTTCATGCACGCATATGTAGGATGCGCCTGGACGCGGGGACGCCACGTGGTGATTGCTGATGGAGGTGCATGGACGATGCGCCCTGATTGAGGGGTTGAATTCTTCATACTGCTGTTGTGGGCCGGCACGTAGCAGAGGAAGGGATTTTTCTGTTGCTGAGATCTTGGGTGAATCGAGTCAAAGGACACGTGTCATCGGCCCATGGCTCGGAGATCTCGAATTTGGTGGGGAATGATCTGGTAGGATGCGCCTGGGATTGGGCGCATGAGGAGACTTTGGCTCGTAACCTTTGGGAGTCGCGAACCATTCAGGGCGCATGGCTTTTGAGGCGCATGCGAAGCTTCTGTAGTGACTTTACTTCTGTCTTTTGGGATCAGAGAGAAGTCTGGGACGCATGGCTTTTGAGGCGCATGCAGAACTTCAGTAGTGACTTTACTTCTGTCTTTAGGGATCAGAGAGAAAGTCTGAGGCGCATGGCTTTTGAGGCGCATGTAGAACTTTAGTAGTGAATTTACTTCTGTCTTTAGGGATCAGAGAGAAAGTCTGAGACGCATGGCTTTTGAGACGCATGCAGAGCTTTGGGCGCATGGCCGCCGAGGCGCATGCGAGTGGTTGGGCGGCCACGTGGCTTGTAACCGCTGGAGGAAAGTAATAATGATGCTGACGTTGGCGACGCTTCATTTTCTAAAATACTGTCAACTGTTCAGTCCTCGAGAGGCGTGCTGCCAACTCTGTCAGACTTCAGCATTTAATGTTCTTTGACAGGTAATGGACTGTCAGAGTGGGCGCATCGATCGACGTTCCACTAGGCGCATGCGGCCGCATGGGAGCGCATGCTTATGAATCGCTTAGTGCTGAGGGGCGCATCTGTATGATGCGCGGTCTGGCTGACGCATCTGCTCCGTTTGACACGTCTTTTGGTGCGACTGTTACGTTCTTCGAGTGCTTTAAATAGCCGTTTTTGACTTGGCTGAATTCGAAGCGTCAGGTTCATCCATTTAATACAAATTCATTGTGCGGGATTCGGAGAGCCATCCACTTGGCATATGGGTTTGATTTTTTCGGCCTATAAATAGTGGCATGGAGAGAGTTTGTTTCTCGTTCTCTCACGTCCTTCTGAAATGAACTTGTTTGCTCGAGCACATTCTGTTGACGAGATGTTCCCGAGGATGAAGATGCGACGCAATGTCTTTATTGATGCACTTGAAGGTGACTGTTACATCCAAAAGTCGGAGTCGAGGGCTTCTGAGGCAGGCAGAAGGTGCATGTTGCATCCAAAGATAGGGATGCACGAGCCTCGTCTCCATCATGTGGGAAGAGCCGCAGATCGGAATTGCGGTGCTGCGTCTTTGGGGGCTCTTTCTTCCTTCAAAATGGGTATTGCACATTCTGGTTGTGTTGAAAGCTGCTCCTTTAGCCGCGGTTTCAATTACGGTCTTCCTTCGCCTTTGGAGGCTCTTTTGAAGCCTCCCCTGGCCACAGGTTGGCTTGCGGTGCTCTTCTCTTCCTCGGTTTGGGGAGCTCTTCCTCCAGCTAGAGGGTTGATTGCCACCCTCGTTCTGCTCAATAAATGCTTCATTAGTCGAAGCATTTAGACGGCGGTGAGCCTGGCTGGAAGAGTGGCACATAACTGAGCTGCTGAAGGGATGCACATAACTAAGGATGCTCATAACTGAGCTGCTGAAGGGATGCGCCCGTCTGGGAGCGCATGGTGGGATGCGCATGAGGGCGCATGGTGAGATGCGCATGAGGGCGTATGATGATGCTGCGCCTGGCTGTAGACTTAGGGTCTTTTCTTTTTGTAGAAGTTCTCCTTTGTACAGCCCTTTTTAAGACATGTAATAGACTTTTATATGAAAATAAAAAACTTCTTCTAATGTCTTTATTCTTGTTTTGCTGTGTCCAAGTACTTTTGTCTGATCTTCCTGGCGCATGTAGTCTTTGGCGTATAGAATTTCTGATCGTAAAATTCCATGCTTCTACAGCTGTAAATCTAGAGCTAGAACAAGGCAAGTAAAACTGATCATGGCATGTGCAAGAATGAAGAATCATCTATCTAGGTGTGTGAGTAATAGCTACAACATGTGGCCGGCTTGGGAACTTGCACAATAGTAACAGACCTGGCTAATCATACGTGGAGTGTATTATCGACACTCACAATCAATCAATGCACAATGGGTGCACAATAGGAATTGACCATATATCTACACTAATACTCTCCGTCCCCCGACTAGTATAGTGGATCCAACCATGACACATCATGACATACGATTCTCTGAGAGGGTAGCTAGCCTTCGCAGGAATCGTGTCTATACAATGCACAAGGAACAAGAAAGACTTGCACAATATATACCAAAGAATACAAGGAATAACATCTCATGACGGGATCCAGAGAAATATCAATCCGTGTGAACAATGTGTCAAGAGAACAAGGATATCTACACTAAATACAAAAAACATAGACGATATCATAAAACGAAAATATTATCAGAGAATTTACTCGCCTGTGATGTGATGGATAAGTCGACTGAGTCTAATAACAGTGCCTCGAGGACCTATAGATAGAATACTGTATCAATATAATGGTTTGGAAGTAAAATCAAGTCAAACTAGGTCAAGGCACGTCAACTAAGTCAAACTAGGTCAAACAAAATCAAACTAGACCAAGGCAAGTCAAAGCAAGTCAAACTAGGTCAATCTAAGTCAAGGGTTGACTTACAGTTGACTTTTGGTCAACTGGTCAACTCGAGTCAACCCTAGGTCAACTCTATGTCAAACTTGACTAACGTTGACTAACAGTTGACTTTGTGTCAACTGGTCAACTTCGGTCAAGTTCTAGTCAATTTTAGGCTACGGTTGACTTCCGATTGAATTTTTGTTAAAATAGTCAACCGAGGTCAACCAAGGTCAAAACTAGTCTAACCTAGGTCAAATGTTGACTCTACTTCGCCGTTCAGTCAAAGTAGTCAACCATGGTCAAATAGGGTCAACATATCAATTTTAGTGATGGTGAAATTACTGGAATCGACGGATCTCAATTCCGATACAAGGATCTAAAATATGAATAAAAAGAAAAGGATTATAACAAATGGTGAAAGATAGGGGAAGTCTACAGATGTTGTCGGATGATGAAACAAACATCACCAACGTGTCCAGAATGGTCGAAATAGCTAGAATAGTCTACCCATAAGTCTAATTTGGACACAGGGGCAAAAAGATAATTTCGGATCAAAACAGTGTCCGTGTCGGACCCACTTGGCGCCAAAAAACGTGTCAGGATATAAGTCATCAAAACTTGGCAAAATATATGACCACGAATCCAGAATGACGAACATAGCCAGCTACGTATATTGAAATGGAATCCACCTCGCTATACGGTCACGGCTGTCTAGATATGAGGGTTTACTACAAGCCAACGGTCTCTTAAGGTCAAGCCTATTGTCTCAATCTCATGCAAGTAATATAATTACAAGATGTTAGACCACCAAATATACAATAAAAGGCATCCCAAATATTACATATTCAGCTGATCATGAAGCTAGTCATACAAAATGCGAGGACTAGCAAGAGTTAAGTCATACATGATCAACCCTAGGATTTCTTAATCATGTTACAGTCCGTAGGCAGACAGTAAGTAAAGATGCATCGAGCTAACAGGTGCTCGTCGGCTAAACGCCTAAAAAGAATAAATTTACAATGTAGTGGGTGAAACAAAATGGAAAACCCACTCGTAGCCCGGGTTTCTTCTAGTCGCCACCATTGGGCTAGAAGTTCGATAGATCCTCGGGTGCTGCTCCGAAATCTGGCCACACAAAACCAGCTGGGTCAAACCCCAGATAGAGCAAGTGCCACAAAGGAGGCCACGAAATAAGAACAAAAGCCAGCATATCAGAACATAAGAAAATATAAGAAAAGTACAAGTAACAAAGAGTACAGCAGGACAATGAACGACTAGTGACGTGGAACCGTTCCGGGAGCCAGGTTACAACCCGTAAACCAAACAAGGACCGGGGTTGTAACCCTTCGCCTGAATAGCGCCTTGTCTCTACCCATTTATTGTTAAAGATAAGTAAAACAAACATGTACAGGAGTACTAGGTACAGGGACTTAGACGAGACTTAGACCAGGCTGGACACCATCCATTCACAAGCAGCCAAGCAAATACTACAGCTTACTACTTAACTAACTAGGATTATCACAAGCCTAATTACTAACAAGATGCAAATGAGAAATTCCCAGTCCCAAGCCCTGCAGACTATCCAGTTATCCTTCCGCGGGTTGAGAGTATGGTTGGGTACATCGCCCAGGAGACGATATACCCTTAGGTGACTTAGAGGGTGCAACACATGACAGTGTGCTGGAAATGTGCCCTACTCATCGGCAGGCTACAAGTCTATTTAAAGCGCCCAGATAACGAGATCACCTGTGACTGGAAATTCTCCATGAACTATAGTTTGATCTAGTCATTAGCCGAACCCATATTCAGTGTGAATCCCTGACCGTGGTAACCAGGGAGTCACGTCCTAGACATAATGCGAGACAAGACAAGTGGATTGCACAAGGCAGCAAGAATGAACACCCACGGCGTCAGAGTTGATTATAAGAGTCAAGTTAGCCATCGCAACAGCATCAAGTCAAGTCAAGTTACAAGTTACAGGTGTACAAGTTACAAGTCAGGAGTGCGCCGCCACGGGCCACTATCAAGTTATCCAGTATCAAGATTAATCATGAATTACAGGTTAAAAGTTAAGGGCGCACCCCATCGGGTCACTATCAAGAAGATCAGAAAGTACTAGAATCATACTTCACAGAAATCATGAAAAACCGTACTAGTCATAAGCAAAACACCAAAAACCGTGCCAGGTCGTGTTGGGTCGAGACAGTCGTATTGTGTGGAACAAGATCTCAAAACTCCAACCCATAAAAGAGAAGCCAAGTCCAAGGAATAAAATCTAAACCATCATGGGCAATAGGTTGCGCTGGGGTTAGATTGCGCTAGGGTGAGTTGCGCAGGAGATGAGCTGCGCAGGAGATGAACTGCACACGAGTTGAACTGTGCACAGTTGAACTGTGCACGAGTTGAACTGCGCAGGAGATAAACTGCGCAGGAGATGAACTGCGCACGAGTTGAACTGCGCAGGAGATGAACTGCGCACGAGTTGAACTGCGCACAGTTGAACTGCGCATGAGTTGAACTGCGCACGAGTTGAACTGCGCACAGTTGAACTGCGCACAGTTGAACTGCGCACAGTTGAACTGCGCATGGCCTTGCGCTATAGAGCGCTGGCCGAGGGTCATCTTCTCCATCAGGCCGAGAGATAACTCAAGAACACCAAAAATTTCCAATCTTCATAACTTGGCCAAATCAAAACGAAATTTGGATTTTCAAAGTTCTAAATTGTGTAAAATTGAATTCTCTTCCACATGGAAGCCTCAAAACAAGGAAAAATCTAAGTTTAATAGATCAAAACCAAGAAAAATGCAAAAATGGTAAAAACTTAGATCTAAAAAATGGAAGCTCCAAATCACAAAATACCAAGTTCTAATGTTGTTCCCTATGGCCTAATCTAGCTAATAGACAAATAAAATGGGGTGCTTATTTGGTGGCAAGGTGCACTTGCCTATGGTGTTGGTGTTGTGTGGAGGAAGGAAGAAGAAGATGAAGAATTAATGGAAGTTATGAGGAGAGAGAAAGTTAGGTGGGGTTTTAATAAGGGAGGGTATGTTGTGTTGAGGGTGGAGATTAACTAGGGTGTTCCAATGCATACTAAAGCAAACCAAACCAATTCCTTCTCCACAAAATAAAACCAAGCCAGGTCCAAAACCTGTTTTACGAGAAAACCAAAATTCGTAAGTTAAGCCAAAACACAATTACATGCCATAATCTGAGAAAATAAAATACAGGTCCAAAATACATATATGCCTAATTAAAATACGTATTCCGAAATATGGACGTTACAACTCTCCCCACCTTAAAAGAATTCTGTCCTCAGAATTTAAATCAAGATGCTTAGAGATGTAAGAGCCAGCTATATTATTCACAATTAAGCTACACTAAGCAAACAATCAAACAATCATACATTCAAACAAGGGATGGCAAGCATAAGGCATAAGGAAGACATTATACCTTACGAGTCAAACAAGTCGGGATATCGCGATCGGATGTCGTCCTCACGCTCCCACGTTGACTCACCTAGAGATTAATGACCCCAAGCAACACGGACTAAGCTAATAGTCTTGTTCTTGAGTATCTTCTTTCTTCGGTCCAATATAGACACGGGCCTCTCCTCATACGAAAGGTTGGTACCAACAACCAATTCTGAATGGTCCAGGATATGGTTTGGGTCCGGGATGTACCGCCGTAATTGGGACACATGGAATACATCATGCACCTCACTTAGCGACGACGGAAGAGCGAGACGATAGGATACATCTCCTACTCGCTCCAGGATATCGAATGGCCCTGTATACCTAGGATTAAGCTTTCCCCGTACGCCAAAACGAATGACGCCGCAGTTAGGCGAGATCCTAAGGAATATATGGTCACCGATAGCAAACTCTAAGGGACGTCGATGAGCATCGGCCCAATGCCGCTGGCGATCTTGGGCCACTCGAAGACGATCTCTGATTCTTCTGACCACTTCAACTATCTGGGCAATCATTTCTGGATCGAGCATCTGCCTCTCTCCAACATTATCCCAGGCTAACGGGGATCTGCACTTCCTACCATACAGTACCTCGAACGGAGCCATCTGAATACTGGCCTGGAAACTACTGTTGTACGAGAATTCTACCAGGTGCAGGTGATCCTCCCATGAACCACCGAAGTCAAGGGTACAAGATCTCAACATATCTTCAAGAGTCTGGATTGTGCGTTCCGACTGGCCATCTGTCTGCGGGTGATAAGCTGAGCTAAACTGAAGGTGAGTTCCCAAACTCTCTTGCAAGCTGCGCCAAAAGTGTGACATAAATCTTGAATCTCGGTCCATGGTGATACTGACGGGCACACCATGAAGCCTGACAATCTGTCTGAGGTATATCTTTGCCAAATGGGCCGTAGACTGACCAACTCTGAATGAGAGAAAATGAGCCACCTTCGTGAGCCTGTCAACTATAACCCAAATAGCATCTCTACCAGCTGGGGATCTAGGCAATCCAGTCACAAAATCTATGGTCACATGCTCCCACTTCCATTCTGGAATCGGCAAAGGCTGAAGAAGTCCAGCGGGCCTCTGATGTTCAGCTTTAACCTGCTGGCAAACCAAACACCGAGAGACAAACCGGGCTATCTCCCTCTTCATGCCATTCTACCAAAAATACTGATGTATACCTCTATACATCTTCGTACCACCGAGATGAATAGAATACTGTGAACTGTGAGCTTCTGCTATGACCTCCTGACTGATATCTCCACTGGGTGCACAAAGACGAGTGCCGTGTCGAAGTGTACCATCTTCATGAATGCATAATTCTGGCCTTCTCCCAGCCTCACACTCTGTTATGAGTCGCTGAATCTTGGAATCTGTAGATTGTGCCATCCAGATCCTCTCAACTATGCTGGACTGAACCTGTAGACTAGCCATCAACGCCACGTTGGTAGGAAGAACCACTTCAATTTCCATATTCTGAAGATCTGCCAATAATTCTGGTTGCGCCGCTAGGAAGTAAACTCCGGCTCTCCTGCTCAATGCATCTGCTACAACGTTGGCCTTCCCTGGGTGATACTGCAAATCTATATTATAGTCCACCAATAGCTCAAGCCATCTTCTCTGCCGTATATTAAGGTCCTTCTGGGTGAAAATATACTTCAGGCTCTTGTGATCAGTAAATATCTCCACTCTGTCTCCGTACAAGTAGTGCCGCTAAAGCTTAAGTGCAAACACTACTGCTGCCAGTTCCAAGTCGTGGGTCGGGTAATTCTTTTCATGATCACAAAGTTGACATGATGCATAAGATATTACCTTCCTATGCTGTATCAAGACACACCCCAATCCTCTGCCTGAAGCGTCGCAATAAACTGTGAATCCTTCGGTCCCATCAGGAAGTGTGAGAATGGGAGCCGTTATCAAACCTCGCTTCAACTTCTCAAATGATTCATGGCA
Organism: Iris pallida; assembly: GCA_029216955.1. Classification (NCBI taxonomy): domain Eukaryota; kingdom Viridiplantae; phylum Streptophyta; class Magnoliopsida; order Asparagales; family Iridaceae; genus Iris; species Iris pallida. The sequence continues at coordinate 14,915,040 of JANAVB010017999.1, read as the reverse complement.
CTCTGCTGTCCACACAAACTGCACATCCTTGCGGGTCAACTGGGCCATCGGTGCTGAAATCCTTGCAAAATCTGAAACGAATTGCCGGTAGTAGCCGGCTAATCCAAGAAAGCTGTGAACCTCTGCCACTGAGCTAGGTACTGGCCATGTCTCGATAGCCACAATCTTCTGGGGATCCACTTCTACTCCTCCTCGAGTAATGATGTGACCCAAGTACGAAATGCGATCGAGCCAGAACTTGCATTTACTAAACTTGGCGTACAACTGATGCTCTCTAAGAGTCTGAAGGACGATTCTGAGATGCTGCTCATGCTCTGCTTCGCTCTTGCTGTAGACCAGGATATCATCTAGGAACATGATCACGAACTAATCCAAGTAAGGCATGAAAATGCGATTCATGAGGTCCATGAATACGGCTGGCGCATTGGTTGCTCCAAAGGGCATAACAAGAAACTCCCAATGCCCATACCTAGATCGAAAAGCTGTCTTCGGGATGTCCTGCTCTCTGACTCTGATCTGGTGGTATCCTGACCGCAAGTCTATTTTCGAAAACACTGAAGCCCCTTTGAGTTGATCAAACAAGTCATCTATCCTCGGAAGAGGATATCTGTTTTTGATTGTCACCGAGTTCAAGGTACGATAATCCACACATAATCTGGATGTACCATCCTTCTTTTTTACAAGAAGCATCGGGGCTCCCCAAGGCGATCCGCTTGCATGAATGAATCCCTTGGTCCTGAGTTCTTCAATCATCTTGTACAAAATCTCCAACTCTGAAGGCGCCATCCTGTAGACTCGCTCTGATACTGGTGCTGTCCCGGGGATCAAGTCTATAGTGAACTCAATATCCCGCTCTGGCGGCATCCCTGGAAGTTCCTCTGGGAAGACATCTCCTCAACTATTCGGGGTAACTGCACTGCTGCTACTGCCATCCGCAATACTGGGAAAGATGGTTCCACTGCGCCTCTGGAAAATGAAAACTCTGGCTCGCCTGGAATAATAAAGACAACCCTGCCAACATGGCAGTCTATCCTAGCATACTGGTTCCTCAACCAATCTATGCCTAAGACTACATCATAGTCTGCCATAGGGAATTCTATAAATCTAGCGGAGAACTCTCTACCGCTAACTACGATCCGGCACGAGGAAAACACTCGATCTACTCCCACAAGACCATTACCAGTAAGTATATTGAGCCTCACTGATAATGACTCGGGCTCCAATCCTATCCGTGTCGCGAATCGTGCAGACATGAATGAATGCGATGCACCAGAATCAAATAATACCAATGCTGGAGAGGAGTTGACGAGAATAGTACCTGCCACTACCTCAACTGGTGCAACTTCTTCTTCCATAGTCATCATCATGGCCTGACCTTGTCCTCTAGCTGCGGGTCCCCTCTGCTGGAAATCTCTCTGCCTACTCTGCACTTGAGCCTGGGTATACTGCTGCTGCTTCTGCTGATGAAACGCCTGGGCCTGAGGCAACAATGGCCTCGGGTACTATTGCTGCTGCATAGGTGCTGGTGCCCTAACCGATGGACTGCTTAGGTTAGAAGAGGACGAACTACCCCTATTCGGCTAGGCTCCTATCTTATGATTTGCCGCTCCACAAGCCAGGCACAATCCCTGCACCCTGCGACAATCTGCCACCACGTGCCCTGGCTTCCTGCAATGAGAACATCCCATCGCGGAAGTCTGCTTCTGCTTCTGCTGCTGCGGGTACGTCGGGGTTGAATGCTAAATCGACGTTACTGAGGCCGCCTGCCTCAGAGTTCTAATGGTCAAACCTCTTGCTGCCGGGGCTGGAGCTGATGATTGGTGCATCTGATTGTGGGACCGCTTCCTACCTCCGGTCCTATCCACGATCCTCTGGAAGGTGTACTCGTGCCTCCTAGCTGTCCTTAATACTGCATCGAACGTCTGGTTGTCACGATCCGCACCCTAGAGTAAGGGTACGAGAACGTAAAAACGCCCAGCCTACGCCGCAGTATCGACGGTAGAATGCTGTCCTAGGTCTCATGCATCTAACTGTATAAGGCTAAGCAGTTTATACTCCCCGAATGGGGGTGACATAGCAGAATGTAAACTCAATCACATCTAAGGTAGAGCATAATGGAAGATAGATAAAACATGAAATCCAAAAGAGATACAGCAGATAGAAGTCTAAGTGTCTAAGATACACAACCCAGAAATACATCTAAAAGCTCAAATACAGTAATCCATAAGTACAACTCAAGACAACTGAAAATAAACTATGAGCAAAACCCTAGCTATCTATACGACCTCTACTGTGTCTCCTCTAGGCTAGCAGGCAACCTCCAAGCTATCTGTAAAATTTTCAACAGGTCCAGTCAGGACGGGAGCGAGTACAGTACATCTCAACAGATCATAGCAGGTTAGAAAACATAATTATGCAGTAAAGTAAGATACATGAACTGAAGAAATACAGTATGTAAACAGAGAGAGAACTGTAATAGAAATATCTACTAACGGTGGCTAGTGAGTCAGAGTATAATATAGACATGTAAATGGCATAGGAGATTCTGATGAGACACTATGAAAAGATTCTGATGAGATACTACTTGGGTATTATTTATATGTCTACTTCTACTCCTCCGTACCCCCAATCAATACACAAGGATCCAACCAGGTTATGTTATGATTCCATGCAAAGGCCCCCGAAGGGTGATACATGGATGTCCCATAAATGGGGATTCTAGGAGATTCTAGGATACCCAGTAAATGGGATAAGGATTCAAGGAGACTCTGTGATCATAAGAGTATATGTCACAAGTGATCAATGAACCAATGAAGCATAGTGATACGCCATGTAAGTGAAACGCACAGAACATGTAGTACCCGATGCTCCCTGAGGATAACATCTCAAGAAGGGATCCATATAGTACCAATCTGTGTGACCAACGTGACAGTATCAAGTAAAGTAATTTAAAGCAGGAAAATAATTCTAAGCAGGATATGAAATGATCAGAGAATGTACTCGCCTTGATTTGATTGGAGTCGACGTACGCGACACGAACGTGTCGACACGAGGTAGGTACACTGCTATGCTCTACAGAGGGTCCCAGATGACGACACAGACAGTCCCAATGAGTCCAGAATAGTCCCAATAGCCTAGTTTGGTATATAAAAGTTTAAAATCAGAGCTTGGTACGATAATCAATCAAGAAATAGAAAATGACTATCATAGTCACGATTTATGATTTCAGAAAAATATAATTAAATAAATATAATAAGTTTTTGGAAATCCTTATAATGTTAAACTATATCTGTATTAATCAACATATTTTAGATAATATTTCAAAACTCAGAAAATCATTTCTGTACCAAAATACCTATTTGTTAAATATGAATTTAGGGAAAAAGATTAACTATACAAAATTATCCAAAAATTGTTTATAATAAATTAGGAAAAATAGATATTGTATTAATCGAGATATTTTGATATTATTTAATAATAAGGGAAAACGTTCTAGTATCAATATATTTATAACTATATTAGTAAAACTTAATCTTCAGCAAATATCAACAAATGAATAATTAACTAATAATTTAGGTCAAAAACTTACTATAATATTTTAGAAATATTATTATATATTTATATAATTTCAGATAAGCAATACTACTAGTAACGATAAAATTAATAATAAAGTACAATGCATACACATTATATACATGTATACATCATACTCATATACATATATTATGGCCCAAAACCTATTAATGGTAATTATTAATCTTAAGAATCCTAATTATTAATTAGAACAATACCAGCAAGAATTTAGTAATAATAATAATAAAAATAATATACATTATATGTAAACTGATATATAATATATAAAAACTGATATACATTATATATAAACTATTATACAAAATATTATATTAACAATTTATAAACTAATATATATTAACAATTATATAAACTAACTAATATATATTAACAATTATATAAACTAATATATATAAACTATTATATATTAACTAATATATAATTATTTATATTAACTAATATAAATTACACAAAGGGGGGGGGCTCTGTTCTCCCCCAAAAATCTAACTACTATTGGGAAGGAGAAGGAGGCGGAAAGGGGCTCACAACGGCGGCGGATCGGGGCTCCGTCGGAGCAGTCGGCGGAGGAGCTCCGACGGGGTTCTCGGCGGAGGGAAACAGAGCGCGGAGGAGGAGATCCGGCGCGTGGATGGCGGAGCACTCGGCCAGGGCGGCGATGGGCTACGCCGGCGGAAGGAAAACAGCGACGGAGGAGCTAGGTCGGCTTCGAGGCGGCGCCAGATGGAGCGCGGGCGGAGCGACGCCGGACGGAGGGTGGCGGAGCTGGATGGCGGTCACCGGCCTGGTTATCTCTCCCTCTCTCTCTCTATGGTTGATGGTGGGGATGTTGTGGTGGCGGCGGTGGCGTGTGGTTGTGATGGCGGTGGTGGTGGTGGCGTGTGGTTGTGATGGCGGTGGCGGTGGTGGTTCCCTAATGGTGGCGGTGGTGTTGACCATAGGTGGTGGCGGTGGTGGCGTGTGGTTGTGATGGCGATGGCGGTTTGGTCGGTAGGGTGGCGGGGCATGGTTAGTGAGGGTGGTAGGGGTTGCATCGTCCAGGGGATGGCCGGTGGCGGCCTGTTCTGTGGTGGCGGAGGTGGCGATCGGGAATGGGGCGGTGGATGGCTGGGCCAAAGGTGGTTGTGAATGATGGTGGCGGTGGTGGTGATGGACGTGTGTCGATGAGTGAGGGAAGTCGGCCAGGGGTGGCGGCTGGATGAAGTAGAAATTAGGTTTTTGGGATTTGTGCAATATGTAAAATTTTGGGGGTGTGTGCTATTTATAGGGGAGGAAGGGGAACCCTAAAAGCTAAATGTAAATGTAATAAAAATGGAATGAAATGGATGGACACAGACACGGACACGGACACGATGCACTTAGAATGCATTGGGGTTTGAATGCACACTTTGTGTAGGATGGAAACATGGTCCGAAATGACGAAATCATGTAGAAATAATTCAATAAGCTCCAGCTCACTAAAAATACGTTTTCAATATATATATGTAAATATATATTTATCATTTATTAGGCCTTAGGCCCAAAGGGGTTGAAATCTAATAGTCCTAATGGCTACAAGTTTTCAAAGTATTTATAAATATATGTGAATCTAGTCTATATTAGTTAAGAAATTCTAAGTAACTTATTTTATTTTATATAAGTCCAAATCTATAATATTTTCAATAAACCGTTTCGAAAAGCCAATAACCCAATAACAAAATTCTATAACATATCGCGATCGAAAATGTATATTATATAAATAATTATAAAAATCAAAATCGGTGTTTTGATGAATCAATAAGATCTTTAGAAAATAACATTTCAAAAAAAATTCAGAAAATTTCTAGAATTCGGTTCAAGGAGGCTACAAATCTACCCTCCTTAAAGAAATTTCATCCTCGAAATTTAAAGGTTGGAAAGGGAGTTAAAACATGATAGAAATTTAGGCAATAACTCAGACACGATCAAAAGACAACGACAATGGCACGATCAAGATAATCAACTTGAAATTGTTTGAACACGACTATTGATTTGACACGATAGAATCATAGAATGATCATCATTGTTTAGACACAATTCAGATTATAAATTCAGATTATTTAGTCATGATCTTAATCACGGCTAAGAGAAATGAATGGAGAATGAAATTCGAGTATAGAACGATCGGTAGTTAGATTTGATGGAAATCGGACTCTAGGTCGTATAAGCACGATCAAGAAAATAAATTTCAAATTGACTTAGGCACGACTAGTGATTTGTCATGATCGAAAGTCTAATAAGCATGATGAATTAGGTCATGAAATAGGATCTGAGTTCGAACGTGATTTAAAAATTTAGAATTGATCTAGGTTTTGGCACGATTCAAGATTTGACTACAAAACCAAAACTTGGGTATTCTTTAGGAATGGAACCCTAAGCACGGTATCTATAGAATCGAATTTATGGTAGGAGCAGAAATTGGTTAAGACATAACCAAAATCCAGGTTCCGGCATGACTAACCAATCATATAGTTGTGACCGGGTATCAAGGTTGTTTTAGGCACAATAGAAAAATTATTTTGGATATGATCACTCAATTTTATGACAAGTTCATAATCAATCGGTTAGTCGTGATCAAGGACCAAAATTTCAAGCACGATTAGAGGCAAAATCGGCACGATAGTCATGGTCGTTAAAATCACGATCATGGAATTCCTGGTCGTCTAGTCATGGCAGGTCATCTAGGCATGACTAATCACAAGGAGTTCAAATAAAATCAGAAAGTAAATCATGGTCAGAAAGGAGTTTGGGTACTAGTGTTAAAATTCGAACATGATCGTAATCGTTAGTTCGACACGATCGAAGATGAAGTCAGTCCAACCTTGGTCAAATAGTATTTAGATATGATGAAGAGTATGGTAGTAGCCTAGGCACGATTAAGCATCAAATTCGGTATAATCAAGGATAGTATGAAGCTAAATCGGAATTGGAACAGAACTTAGTCATTTTCAAGAATAAATCAGAGTTTTATGCACGAGTGATATGGGTATCGAAGTTTGATTGCGATCAAAATTAAAATATTGATACGATGAAGAATAAAGCTAACCAATATTTGAATTTAGATTCGAAAAATTTGAAATCGAGATTTTTGAGCACGAGCAACATGTGATAGAGATCCAAGTCACGATGGAATTCAAATAAATTGAGTACGGTCAAGGGTCGAGACTATTGGTACGATGAAAGGTACTACTCAAGGAAAATCAAAATCAACAGTTTAAGGAACGAATGTCAACAACATTGAAATCCAATCACAATAATATTAAGAAATTTTAGTCGCGATACGATCTAAGTTGATCAATTCCGAGAAATCAAGATTTGGGCAATATGGAGGACAGGTTCATCAAAGTCTGAGCATGAGCATACAAGAATGGAGATTCAGGACACAATTAAATTTAATTCAATTGAGTACAACCCAAGATATTAATATGATAAGAAAAGATGATCAAAGTCGATTTGGTCGTAATTAAGGGAGCTAGGATTTAATGATATTGAAAACCTTTAGGGAACAAGGAAAGATTTCATAAGAAGTCAAGTTAATCATCTCTCTCTAATACCATCAAGTTTATCATTTGCTAAATTATTTTTTTTCATCTCACAAGTCCCAATATGAAAATCGACCTCTACATAACTATCATCGAAATTTTATAACCTTCAGTCATCTAAACCTCTACCATGATCACCATAGACAAAATTCCAAACTTCTAAAACATTTTTCACGAAGCATACCCCTCTTAATTAGGTATCAACACTTATCCATTTAATCAAGTTTCCAAATTCTTTCACCTCGTTCTAAATTAGATCCGAAACCTCTAAATCCAGTTTATGAAATCCTTGGACTTGTTTAAATCCAGTCTCGTATTTACTCAACTCCAATACCACCATGTCATACAAAATTTATTTATAAATCAACCTTCGTATTTCTTCAACGTTCACCTTCAATATTATCTTTTTTGAATTCTATAAATTTTTTTTAATCATCTAAAATAATTTCTATAGCTTAAAATCTTTGTGTTCTCTCTGTCTCTAGTCACCCCCTTACAATATCTAGTTCAATTTCGCAAGATCATCGAATATAATTAAATTCTCTTTTTTATTTCTAAATTTCTACATAGCCTCAGAGTTGAAGTTCCCACGAATCAATAACCAAAATTTCTAAGTTCTCAACTAGGCTGACCTCTGATATCCTCATTAGTTTTTTTTTTAAAATACATCCATGAATTATTCATAACTCAAATTTTTGTGATTGTTTCAAAATTGATAACATTATCCCTCGATTTCATTTTAAACCTTTACTACATCTCCATTCCAAATTTTTTTTTCCATATTTGACATCCAACATTTTGATTCCTACAAAATCATCATATGATAACCAATTACATCATTTTTGACCTAGATGATTCACGTCACTTCCTTAACATTTCTCAGGTAAAAACGATATGAAATTTTTAGGGGTTCAAAGTACAGCTGACAGAATTTGATACGAGACGGAATTGATGTAATCAGAACAGTTACATAAGACAAAGATTGATTGGAAATAAAAATATTGGCAGGAAAAGAAATGATAATAGAATCTGTTCTGCTTATCTGTTTAAAAGAGAAAACCATTTTGAAACTAGAACTGTAATATCAAATCCAAAATAAGGCCTAGCAAAATCATTGATTTATTGTATTATGAAGAAATTCATAGCAAAATTACACAAGGTTTATAATAACAGCTAAAGCTACTCCTACTTCTACTCTTAAGTTAAATAATGAGAAGCAAAACAAAAACAACCAATAATTCTTTTTCTGAAAGACTGAACAAAAGTAGAGAAAACATGTTCAAAAGTTTTTAAGGTACAATCTGATAATCATATGCGTCTATCCAAAATTATGGTACTCTAAATCCTCGTCATACTAGTAAGCAAGGCTACGATAATCACAGAGTCCTCGACTAAGGCACATACCTCTAGAATCGTGGTATTTAACATTTTCGCGATGTCGCTAGCTTGGCTGTGAAAACCTTAAATTCTTACACCTGAGAAATATATCCAAAATCAGACTATATGTTCTCACCATGCTGGCTAATGTGACTATAGAAGACTAGATTCCAAAACTTAGATGACCTAGCCCATATAATTTCATCTTGACAAAAATTAAATTAAATCAACAACGGATACTCAAAAATCAAATTTACCAACGAACATCAAGATTCAAAAAAATGAACAAAATCCATCAAATCATATAAATACAAACTCGGATGCCACAGCTAACATCAAGATTCAAAATTCAACAATCATCCATCAAAATTAATAAATACAAACTCAAATTCAACAATAATCCATCAAAATCAAATTCAATAACAGAAAATAAAGATAAATCAAATCAAGAAAAAGAGTTTTCAAATCGAAGTTAAAATAAGATTCTCAAGGGTCGTCCCAGGAATCTCTCAAGGGATCCTAACTGTGATTGAGTACCTTCAAAATATATCCTAATCCTACTGCAGGCTGTAGTGGTACTCTAGTTCGAATACCACTACATAAACTCGACCTGCATGGGCCACCACTAAAACGTGTCACGACCCGCACCCTAGAGTAAGGGTACGGAAACGTAACAACGCCCAGCCTACGTCGTAGTGTCGACGGTAGAACGTTGTCCTAGGTCTCATGCATCTAACAGTATAAGGCTAAGCAGTTTATACTCCTCGAATGGGGGTGACATAGCAGAATGTAAACTCAATCACATCTAAGGTAGAGCATAATGGGAGATAGATAAAACATGAAATCCAAAAGAGATACAACAGATAGAAGTCTAAGTATCTAAGATACACAACCAAGAAATACATCTCAAAGCTCAAATACAATAATCCATATATACAACTCAAGACAACTGAAAATAAACTATGAGCAAAATTCTAGCTATCTATACGACCTCTACTGTGTCTCCTCTAGGCTAGCAGGCAACCTGCAAGCTATCTGTAAAATTTTCAACAGGTCCAGTCAGGACGGGAGCGAGTACGGTACATCTCAACAGATCATAGCAGGTTAGAAAACATAATCATGCAGTAAAGTAAGATACATGAACTGAAGAAATACAGTATGTAAACAGAGAGAGAACTGTAATAGAAATATCTACTATACAATAGAGAACTAACAGTGGCTAGTGAGTCAGAGTACAATATAGACATGTAAATGGCATAGGAGATTCTGATGAGACACTATGGAAAGATTCTGATGAGATACTACTTGGGTATTATTCACATGTCTACTTCTACTCCCCTGTACCCCCAATCAATATACAAGGATCCAACCAGGTTATGTTATGATTCCATGCAAAGGCCCCCGAAGGGTGATACATGGATGTCCCATAAATGGGGATTCTAGGAGATTCTAGGATACCCAGTAAATGGAATAAGGATTCAAGGAGACTCTGTGATCATAAGAGTATATGTCACGAGTGATCAATGAACTAATGAAGCATAGTGACACGCCATGTAAGTGAAACGCACAGAACATGTAGTACCCGATGCTTCCTGAGGATAACATCTCAAGAAGGGATCCATATACTACCAATCCGCGGACCAACGTGACAGTATCAAGTAAAGTAATTTAAAGCAGAAAAATAATTCTAAGCAGGATATGAAATGATCAGAGAATGTACTCGCCTTGATTTGATTGGAGTCGACGTGCGTGACACGAACGTGTTAACACGAGGTAGGTACACTGCTATACTCTACAGAGGGTCCCAGATGACGACACGGGCAGTCCCAATGAGTCTAGAATAGTCCCAATAGCCTAGTTTGGTATATAAAAGTCTAAAATCAGAGCTTGGTACGATAATCAATCAAGAAATATAAAATGACTATCATAGTCACGATTTATGATTTCAAAAAAATATAATTAAATAAATATATTAAGTTTTTGGAAATCCTTATAATGTTAAACTATATCTGTATTAATCAACATATTTTAGATAATATTTTAAAACTCAGAAAATTATTTCTGTACCAAAATACCTATTTGTTAAATATGAAATTAGGGAAAAAGATTAACTATACAAAATTATCCAAAAATTGTTTATAATAAATTAGGAAAAATAGATATTGTATTAATCGAGCTATTTTGATATTATTTAATAATAAGGGAAAACGTTCTAGTATCAATATATTTTTAACTATATTAGTAAAACTTAATCTTCAGCAAATATCAACAAATGAATAATTAACTAATAATTCAGGTCAAAAACTTACTATAATATTTTAAAAATATTATTATATATTTATATAATTTCAGATAAGCAATACTACTAGTAACGATAAAATTAATAATAAAGTACAATGCATACACATTATATACATGTATACATCATACTCGTATACATATATTATGGCCCAAAACCTATTAATGGTAATTATTAATCTTAAGAATCCTAATTATTAATTAGAACAATACCAGCAAGAATTTAGTAATAATAATAATAAAAATAATATACATTATATGTAAACTGATATATATTATATAAAAACTGATATACATTATATATAAACTATTATACAAAATATTATATTAACAATTTATAAACTAATATATATTAACAATTATATAAACTAATATATATTAACTAATATATAATTATTTATATTAACTAATTTATAACTAATATAAATTACACAAAGGGGGGGGCTCTGTTCTCCTCCAAAAATCTAACTACTACTGGGAAGGAGAAGGAGGCGGAAAGGGGCTCACAGCGGCGGCGGATCGGGGCTCCGGCGGAGTAGTCGGCGGAAGAGCTCCGGCGGGGTTCTCGGCGGAGGGAAACGGAGCGCGGAGGAGGAGATCCGGCGCGTGGGTGGCGGAGCGCTCGGCCAGGGCGGCGATGGGCTGCGCCGGCGGAAGGGAAACAGCGACGGAGGAGCTAGATCGGCTTCGAGGCAGCGCCAGGTGGAGCGCGGGCGGAGCGACGCCGCACGGAGGATGGCGGAGCTGGGTGGCGGTCACCGGCCAGGTTATCTCTCCCTCTCTCTCTCTATGGTTGATGGTGGGGATGTTGTGGTGGCGGTGGTGGCATGTGGTTGTGATGGCGGTGGTGGTTCCCTGATGGTGGCATTGGTGTTGACCGTAGGTGGTGCCGGTGGTGGCGTGTGGTTGTGATGGCGGTGGCGGTTTGGTCGGCAGGGTGGCGGGGCAAGGTTGGTGAGGGTGGTAGGGTTGCATCGGCCAGGGGATGGCCGGTGGCGGCCTGTTCTGTGGTGGTGGAGGTGGCGATCGGGAATGGGCGGTGGATGGCTGGGCCAGAGGTGGTTGTGAATGATGGTGGCGGTGGTGGTGATGTCCGTGTGTCGATAAGTGAGGGAAGTCGGCCAGGGGTGGCGGCTGGGTGAAGTAGAAATTAGGTTTTTGGGATTTGTGCAAGATGTAAAATTTTGGGGGTGTGTGCTATTTATAGGGGAGGAAGGGGAAACCCTAAAAGCTAAATGTAAATGTAATAAAAATGGAATGAAATGGATGGACACAGACACGGACACGGACACGATGCACTTAGAATGCATTGGGGTTTGAATGCACACTTTGTGTAGGATGGAAACATGGTCCGAAATGACGAAATCATGTAGAAATAATTCAATAAGCTCCAGCTCACTAAAAATACGTTTTCAATATATATATGTAAATATATATTTATCATTTATTAGGCCTTAGGCCCAAAGGGGTTGAAATCTAATAGTCCTAATGGCTACAAGTTTTCAAAGTATTTATAAATATATGTGAATCTAGTCTATATTAGTTAAGAAATTCGAAATAACTTATTTTATTTTATATAAGTCCAAATCTATAATATTTTCAATAAACCGTTTCGAAAAGCCAATAACCCAATAACAAAATTCCATAACATATCGCGATCGAAAATGTATATTATATAAATAATTATAGAAATCAAAATCGGTGTTTTGATGATTCAAGAAGATCTTTAGAAAATAACATTTCAAAAAGAAAATTCAGAAAATTTCTAGAATTCGGTTCAAGGAGGTTACACTGGTGCTCGAACTGCTCGACTGCCAACAAGATCTCCAAATGCAGTCCCTGCTGGAACCGCTGGGCCCTATCAAACTCGGTCGCCACCAAGGTGGGGGCAAACCTACAGAGTCTAGAAAACTCAGATGCATAACCGTCGACCGTTCTGCCTCCTTGCTTCAAGTTGGTAAATCTCGTCTGTAGGTCGTACCGAGCTACAGCATCGAAATGCTTCGTCTGAAATCTTTCTCTAAACACCGCCCAAGTGACTGGCGCCACTAATCCCACGGCCTGCATCGCCCACCAACTGCGAGCCAAGTCCAGCAACTGTAAGCGTACCACCGCCACCTTCTCATTCTCAGGTGTCCTAGCTTCTTTCAGAATTACCTCGGTATCCTGAAGCCAAGCGTCCGCGGCAATCGCATCTTCGCTGCCATCGAAGAATGGAGGGTTCAAGCGCTTGAAGCTGTTGGCCGCGCTGTTCCCTGGATGAACGCCTCTGGTCAAAGCATCTGCCACTACCTGATGCAAGGCGTCTCCTCTACGATCTTGGGAAGCTATCAAGGTCCTGATGAGACCTACCAAGGTGCCATCATCAGGCTCGACGGGCTGGACGGGCCGGATTGGTGGTTCTCCTCCGATAGGTACAACTCTGGAGACTACTCCGGAATGCTGGGCTTGATCTCCAAGTTACGGCTGGTCTATGGGAAGTGCTCCACTTTGCTGATCAGCGGGGTCAGGTACAGTTTCTCTGAAGAAGACGATACAGGGAAACAATAAGGAAGGACCAGGACAGATCAACGATACAAACACATGATCAGGGCAAGAATCCAGAGATTCAGAGGATATGAACGGAGATCAAGGACGAGTACTGATTGAGACCTCTATTTGGTAAACCCTCACATTCTTGAATGCCAAGACCTGCATGGGCCACCACTTAAACCATGTGACGCCCCAGAATCAGAATACTGGAGAGCGGGGACGAACATAGCCAGCAACGTATATTGAAATGGAATCCACCACGCTATACGGTTATGGCTGTCTAGATATGAGGGTTTACTACAAGCCAATGGTCTCTTAAGGTCAAGCCTATTGTCTCAATCTCAAACAAGTAATATAATTACAAGATGTTAGACCACCAAATATACAATAAAAGGCGTCCCAAATATTCCATATTCAACTGATCATGAAGCTAGTCATCCAAAATACGAGGACTAGCAAGAGTTAAGTCATACATGATCAACCCTAGAATTTGTTAATCATGTTACAGCCCGTAGGCAGACAGTAAGTAAAGATGCATGGAGCTAACAGGTGCTCGTCGGCTAAACGCCTCAAAAGAATAAATCTACAATGTAGTGGGTGAAACAAAATGGAAAACCCACTAGTAGCCCGGGTTCCTTCTAGTCGCCACCATTGGGCTGGAAGTTCGGTAGATCCTCGGGTGCTGCTCCGAAATCTGGCCACACAAAACCAGCTGGGTCAAACCCCAGAAAGAGCAAGTGCCACAAAGGAGGCCACGAAATAAGAACAAAAGCCAGCATATCAGAACATAAGAAAATGGAAGAAAAGTACAAGTAATAAAGAGTACAACAGGACAATGAACGACTAGGGACGTGGAACCGTTCCGGGAGCCAGGTTACAACCCGTAAACCAAACAAGGACCGGAGTTGTAACCCTTCGCCTGAATAGCACCTTGTCTCTACCCATTTATTGTTAAAGATAAGTCAAACAATCATGTACAGGAGTACTAGGTACAGGGACTTAGACGAGACTTAGACCAAGCTGGACACCACCATTCATAAGTAGCCAAGCAAATACTACGGCTTACTACTTAACTAACTAGGGTTATCACAAGTCTAATTACTAACAAGATGCAAATGAGAAATTCCCAGTTCCAAGCCCTGCGGACTATCCAGTTATCCTTCCGCGGGTTGAGAGTATGGTTGGGTACATCGTCCAGGAGACGATATACCCTTAGGTGACTTAGAGGGTGCAACACATGACAGTGTGCTGGAAATGTTCCCTACTCGTCGGCAGGCTACAAGTCCATTTAAAGCGCCCAGATAACGAGATCGCCTGTGACTGAAAATTCTCCATGAACTATAGTTTGATCTAGTCATTAGCCTAACCCATATTCAGTATGAATTTCTGACCGTGGTAACCAGGGAGTCACGTCCTAGACATGATGCGAGACAAGATAAGTGGATTGCACAAGGCAGCAAGAATGAACACCCACGACGTCAGAGTTGATTATACGAGTCAAGTTAGCCATCGCAACAGCATCAAGTCAAGTCAAGTTACAAGTTACAGGTGTACAAGTTACAAGTCAGGACTGCACCGCCACGGGCCACTATCAAGTTATCCAGTATCAAGATTAATCATGAATTACAGGTTAAAAGTTAAGGGCGCACCCCATCGGGTCACTATCAAGAAGATCAGAAAGTACTAGAATTATACTTCACAGAAATCACAAAAAACCGTAAAAGTCATAAGCAAAACACCAAAAACCGTGCCAGGTCGTGTTGGGTCGAGACAGTCGTATTGTGTGGAACAAGATCTCAAAACTCCAACCCACAAAAGAGAATCCAAGTCCAAGGAATAAAATCCAAACCATCATGGGCAATAGGTTGGCTGGGGTTAGATTGTGCTAGGGTCGAGCTGGCTAGGGTGAGCTGCGCAGGAGATAAACTGCGCAGGTAATGAACTGCGCACGAGTTGAACTGTACACATTGAACTACGCACAGTTGAAACTGTGCACAAGTTGAACTGCGCACGAGTTGAACTACGCAGGAGATGAATGCGCAGGAGAAGAAACTAGCACGAGTTGAACTGAGCGGAGATGAACTGCGCAGGAGATAAACTGCGCACGAGTTGAAACTGCGCACAGTTGAACTGCACACGAGTGAACTGCACACGAGTTGAACTGCGCCAGTTGAACTGCGCAGGCCTTGCGCTAAAGAGCGCTGGCCGAGGGTCATCTCTCCATCAGGCCGAGAGAAACTCAAGAACACCAAAAATTTCCAATCTTCATAACTTGGCCAAATCAAAACGAAATTTGGATTTTTAAGTTATAACTTGTGTAAAATTGAATTCTCTTCCACATGGAAGCCTCAAAACAAGGAAAAAAAAATCTAAGTTTAATAGATCAAAACCAAGAAAATCCAAAAATGGTAAAAACTTAGATCAAAAAAAATGGAAGCTCCAAATCACAAAATACCAAGTTCTAATGTTGTTCACCATGGTCTAATCTAGCTAATGGACAAATACAATGGGGTACTTATTTGGTGGCAAGGTGCACTTGCCTATGGTGTTGGTGTTGTGTGGAGGAAGGAAGAAGAAGATGAAGAATTAATGGAAGTTATGAGGAGAGAGAAAGTAAGGTGGGGTTTTAGTGAGGGAGGGTATGTTGTGTTGAGGGTGGAGATTAACTAGGGTATTCCAATACATACTAAACCAAACCAAACCAATTCCTTCTCCACAAAATAAAACCAAGCCAGGTCCAAAACCCGTTTTACGAGAAAAACCAAAATCTGCAAGTTAAGCCAAAACACAATTACAGGCCATAATCTGAGAAAATAAAATACAGGTCCAAATACATATATGCCTAAGTAAAATACGTATTTCGAAATACGGACGTTACACTTTATATGAAACGTGCCAGAACGATGCCACGAGTCTACTGGTGGTGTCAGAAATTGAATCGGAATCCCAGGTTCAAAAATAGAATTTTACAAGTATAAAATTAAGAATTTGGACGGCCAACTTTGTCGTCGAATTAGACCAACCAAAAGTGCTCACATGAAACAAAATTTATGGGGCTGAAGAAGGTTATACCAGCTACGTACAGAAACTGGTAGTACGCCAAACGAGCGACGTTGAAGAGATACGAGTCCGCAAAGTTGGCTCCGTAAAACTGTCCAAAAATTATACAATTTAAACGGTTAACTTGGGTGGCCAGTTTTGATGTATCAAACGACAAAAATTAACGGACGAAACTTGAGGGGAGTGAAGAGCTATATACCGAGATTGTGACGGCAAAGAGTTCGTCGATCCAACGGTCGAATTTCCCGAAAAACGTACACGA